>KZ111197.1:0-73486 GCA_002077045.2 Rachicladosporium sp. CCFEE 5018
ACCACCACACTCATTGACCGCGATCAAGCGGGGTCGCACACGAAGACCATGGGCTATGATTATGCGATTGTGTAGGTTCTGCATCCATATTTCTGGTAGAAAAGATAGGAATTCCGTAGCTGATAGCATTGTCTAAGACATCTGAAATACACCATCCCTCCTGCCGTCCTCCTCTCCGCCCTATACTACCCCCTCCATACCCGCCTCGACACCTACAAACTCGCCTTCCTCATAACCATAGCAGTCCTCTCCACAATCCCCTGGGACAGCTACTTGATCCGCACAAACATCTGGTCCTACCCTGCTTCGGTCATAATCGGACCCAAACTCTTCGACATCCCATTAGAGGAGGTCTTCTTCTTCGTGATCCAGACTTGGAATACAACAGTGCTGTATCTGCTATGTAGCAAGGCGACGCTGCATCCTGTGTATCTCGCGCGGGAGAAGAAGGGCGACAGTTGGAAATGGGTGAAGCTTGTTGGGCAAGTGGGGCTGGGGCTGGTGATTAAGAAAAGTGCGGATTGGATCAGGGAGGGGAAGGAGAGGACGTATCTGGGATTGATTCTGGCGTGGGCATGTCCGTTTTTGTTTTTGCTGTGGAGTCTGGCATACCAGCTACTGGTAAACCTACCACGGACGACAACATGGCTGCCAATCGTTCTACCGACCCTTTACCTCTGGGTAGTGGACTCTCTCGCTTTGAAGCGCGGAACATGGGTCGTGAACTCAGGCACAAAAACAGGCGTCTACGTCCCTGGTTTTGGCCTTGAACTCGAAGAAGCCGTCTTCTTCGCCTTGACGAATTGCCTCATAGTCTTCGGCCTAGTGGCCTTCGACAACGCAGTAGCAGTCCTAAACATCTTCCCCGCGCACTTCTCGGAAGCTCCTGCGCTCCCCTCGCCAGCACTTCTCACACGCGCGCTGCTATTACCTGCAGCAGCCTACGACGAAGACCGAATACTAGGATTGCAGCAGTCTGTCGATAGATTGAAACGCAAGAGTCGCTCCTTCTATCTCGCGAGTGGAACCTTCAGTGGCCGATTACGTATCGATCTGGTCTTGCTCTACTCTTTCTGCCGCGTCGCCGACGATCTGATCGACAACGCTCAGTCTCCGACAGAAGCAAGAGACTGGGTGCAGAAACTACGGAAATACCTCGAGCTCTCTTACAGCGCACCAACAAAAGGCGGCGATGGCAGTCTGCGCCATGCGCGCGATCGCAATCAGGGCGTTGCGACGCACTACGCCGTACAGAATTTTCCGCAGGATGCTGTGCTCACGCTTATGCTTCTCCCGACTGAGCGGTTGAAGCCCGAGCCTTTGTTCGAACTGCTGAAAGGCTTCGAGATGGACCTTGAGTTCAGCAAAGCCGGCGTTTTGCACACTACACCCATCAAATCCGAAGCGGATCTCGATATCTACGGCGCGCGAGTAGCTGGTACAGTCGCCCTGCTGTGCATTCAGCTAGTGCTGCATCACTACCCAGGCGCTTCAGAAGCGGAAGCGAAGCGGCTGATGAGCGCTGGGAACGACATGGGCATCGCACTGCAGTACACCAACATCGCGCGCGACCTCGCCGTAGACGCTGTGAACGGGAGATCGTACGTCCCGCCACCGTGGCTAAAGAAGGAGAAGTTGACGTCCGAGAGCTTCCTCTCAGCACTCACCTCTGGAAAAGCAGACGACGACTTTCTCTCGCGCAAAATCGAGACAATGCGCTCACGTCTCCTGGACCGCGCATTTCTCTTCTACGAGCGCAGCGTCGGTGCGATCGAAGAGCTACCGAGTCCAGCGAGAGCGCCCATGCGGGTCGCGGTGGAGAGCTACATGCAGATCGCACGCGAACTGCGGACGCCTGGGTACAGAGTGAAAGCTGGAAGGGCGACGGTACCGAAGTGGAGACGCATAGTCGTTGCTTGGAAGGCGTTGATGGGGCCGGTGAAAAGGAGGAATGGGGCATAGCGATGTTTGGGTGTATATAGCAGTATAATCTGTGCATAGCATACTCGCTCCGTGAGGTCGTTGACTCTTTGTCGTGCTTGGAACGACTCTCTGCTCATCTCGATCTCAGTTCAGGCGGATGGTTCCGAAATCTCTTTGCCTCTTCCTTTCTTCAAGCCACTCCGAAGCCGTATCGTACATATACCACGCTATCCGAGTGATATTGGCGCGTGTGTGTGTGTCAAATTCCCTAGCCGAGCCCAGGTTGATGTGCTGGTGCCGACTTCGTCACTCACGCCCCAGCCTTGAATTGGCATAAAGCTCTCGCTCTAAGAGCTTGGGACGTTCCCTCCTCCTTCGATGCGGTTCAAGGTCGTCGTCGACTTGCGCAAAGGATGCAATTCCATGACCGGGTCGAGGGATGATGTATGCCTGAGCCTGCGCTTCGTCTTGGGCTTCTTGGGATCTCGCAGCGGCAGCTCACCTGAGTCGGTCGGTTGAGAACTGCCCCAGCGTTCTGAACTGCGCTCCCAGGTGCTTCCTCGTCATCGTGGATCGCAGCGCGGGATGTCTGGGTGCTGTTGCTATTTTCCATAAGCTGGTGGCCACGTTGTGAGCAGATGTCTACTGCTTCCGCGCAGTCCAGGCATAGATCGTGGTGGTCTTCCGTGCAGTGATGCCACTTCTGAAGCTGCCATTCAGAGCTCGCACACACAGCAGCAGTGGGCGAGCGACCGTTGTCGGAGTCCTGATCTGCAATGCTCTGAGCGGCGTCATGTTGTATGTGGAGGAGACACCATCAAACACCCTCTTGGCGGCTCATTGAATTTTGGTCAATCGCGGATAAGCATCGTACGGTCGCCTTCTCATCTCTGTCTCCCCATGTTTTGGGATGAAATCCCAGCCTCTCCAGACCCTTCTGCACGATGTCAAATGCGCCATAAGTCAAGACATAGGACCAGCCTTTCACCTCGGGCCAGCCTTCGTCGTACGCAAGGTACAAAGCTTGCTGGAGCATCACTTCAACAGCCAGATATAGTGTTGTTGTGAAGGTCGACACGCATAGCCGTGCAAATGTTACGACTGTCCAAGCGATATCTATCCGTTGCAAAGCATTGGCCTGAACACGGTCCACAAGGAACATTGCAGCGCTGATTGCAGAGAGCAGTCCTACCCGATCGAATAAGTTGCCAGGTATGTTAAATATAAGAGAGGACTTGTAGAGAGTTGTCGTACCGCGCCATCCTAGATCTATTGCGATCACGATCCATATTATAAGACTGGCCCAATCCAAGACTTGCCACAAGGCGAAGGGCCCAAACGTAAGGAGAATCCTGATGTTTGCCACGACGTCACCGTTCTCAAGCTCCGGGCGTTGTTTAAGCTGTTGCGGTGCGGTCTTTGAGTCTTGCAACCATGTTAGCGTATTTACTGATCTTAGAAGCGGACTCTTACGAGAATCAATCTCCATTCTCCAGGGAGCATGACCTGCTACAATCTCTATCCCAAGCCTGGCGTCTTCGACATCGAAAACAACGACGTCAGACCTGGGTGGAATGATGGCGTCGCCGGGAATCCATCGTGCCTCGATCGGACAGTCATAAACCGCTCTGATCCTCCGAGATTCGACAGCGGATGTTTTGCTGTCAAGGCCGTGCCATTCTCTGTCGGTGCGTTGGGCAGCGACAGCCAGTCGCGCGGCACATAGCCTGTTTTGCCAAGGTTGCTTTCCAGCCTTGTCGTCTTCATTGCCCACGAGGTCCCAATTGATGATGTAGCACAACCCCTCGTGGCCCCTTAACTGGAAGCGATCGTCATCTGACTGCCTGGCTGTAAGTCTCAGAAGACTTACTACCTCCCCAAATTTGAATGGAATGTAGACTTCGTTACATCTCTTCAGGCCTTTCAAAAGCAATATCTTGAGATTTCCCTGAGCGTGGTCAGAATCTAGCCACAAGCGGTCATACATGAATCGCATGACTCCAAAATCCTTGATCAAGCAAGAACTTGGTGAGAATGGGATCCAGCGGGTGTACTCGTTTGCGTTGGCTCCTAAACGTGGCCCGCCATTGAAAAGCAAGCCGATAGGGAGCTCCTCGGTCATCGCGAGAATGGAGCGCATTCGCTCGTGTACGGACGCTGCTGCTATCAGTGCAGTTGAGTAATGGAGCAAATTCGCGAGTATCACATACAGGTCGCTCTGCATAGAGGTCGATCTCAACGCGAGGGCGTTCCATACGTTCGTAAAGCGTTGCGATCGCGTTTCGACCCCGGCTAGTCCAGAGACACCGATGTCATTGTCCCCTGTAGGTCTGAGCGCCCGATCAGCTGTGGCAGCGAACATCTTGAGCAGGCCCCATTCTAGGTAGCTCGGGCTGCCTCGATGGTCTTTCCGTTTGGCTTTGTCCCACGCACTGTTTCCGCCCAAGACACGGGAGCAATCGGCAGCTTCAGGGTAGCTAAAGTCTGCACACATGAAGTCACACTGGTAGTGGACTGCAGGCTCTATCGCACCATCGATGAATTGGAAGAAGCAGCTACGGGCGAGGACACCCTCCTGCAAGGTCCAAGATCTCGACATCCAGGTGCTGGAAGCAATTCGTGCTGCAGACTCGGCGGGCGCAGATGGCGCGAGGCGTGCAGTCTCTAGTCCTGCATCCAATACGAGCACCCTGTCCGCGACCGCGTAGACCAGAGTCATGCGATCGATTGCCTGCGCCCGATGAAAGGCGTCTTCAGGTCTCACGGGGATGCAAAACGTGTCCATCCATACCAAGAACGAGTCATTCGAGGCAATGAAGGTCCGCCAGTGACAAAACTCGTAGTACTGAACGTGCCCAGCATTAGGCAAGTCTCGAAGCCGTTGCCAGAGTAGCATTAGCTGGCATTCAGGCAACGCATTGGCTGCAGGATTGCCTAGACCTTCGGACCAAATGTGAGAAATTGCGACGTATCGATCGAGGGGTCGCGCCTCTCGTATGGTCAGTCTAACTCGTCCAAACTTCAACTCAACCTTTACCAAAGGCAGCTTTCCTTTCGCAATAATATTGCAGATATGATCGGTGCTCACGCCTACATGATCACAAACACATAACGAAGACGTATGCCGCGTTTCGTAGGTATAATCGAGCTTCACATTGTTCGCGGCACACTGGTACTCCGTGCACGCAGAGTGATCCACACGCAGGGTCGATCGTCTCAGGGTCAACAGATAGTAGGCCATCATTAAGCCCGACTGCTTGCGGGGAGACTGCCGCAAGAGAGCTCCGGAGACCCGCCGACACCATCCTCGGTCAGCCAGCTGGTCCATGAGGAATTCCGTACAAATTGGAGTCGGTGCAAAGAACTCCCTCGGTCTCCAATTTGGTTTTGATGGGTCCAGCAAGATTACATCCCATAGCATGCGTATGGACAGCACAACCTCAGCAAAGGGCGAAGTACGAGCCAATTGTGGCGACACTCGTGCATGTGTGGATGCCTCGATAGAACTGAGCACGGCATGTCCTTGACTCATGGTAGCTAGTGCACGTTCTCTCTTATGGCCTCCGATATTGTGAAGACACCCAATGTACCGACGGGGCCACCTGACTGTGAAACCTCGTGTCGATGGCCTTCCCCACTCAGTCACGTCAACTTTGCGATCAAGAAGGGCCTCGATGAGACCGAAGAAGTGCACTGCTTGGAATTCTGCCGCGGCAAACACGAGAGGGTGTGCCTGCATAGAGAGATCCACGCTCTCCACGTCCGCGTTGAATGGAAGAGCATAGCGGGCGAGGAGCGGCACATCAATGCCTGGGAGTGAGTCAGCTGGCTTGGGAAAGTAATCCATTCATACAGTTGTACGCGCTCGAGGGTGGAGAGTAGCAGCAAACGAAGAAAGATGTGTTCATGGAGACCAGTATCATAGGAGGAGAGCACATGCAGATCGCAGTCTCAACCGCATTTCGCGACGACATTGCGAGTGGCCTTGCGCTGCTCAGCCTTGCATGTCTGCTGCAAGCCACATTCGCGACTTGGCACATTCAGGCCGGCGTGCGGTTCGAACGTGATATGCAGCACCACTCGCGCATGCATCGAGCGCGAGACTCATCGCTAATGCTGGAACTGACACGTGTTCCTGTCATTGCTGCCTCAAATCCCCTCTATGCTGCCACGAGGGGGCCTAGAGTGTAGGTAGTGGTTGGGCTTTGGAAATCGGTCCAGTCCGGGCGACCATGGCGCCCGCCAAGCTTTGGCCGCTGCCCGTACCTTGTTAAAGACCCTACGTTCCATGAGATGATCCATGAAGTGAATCTCCCGTGAACCGCCCCCGACGGGACACTGATGACGAAAAGGCCGTTATGAGGTCGCATACCTACTCACACGTCGACACCGCGTGATACAGAGGCATGTTCCGCTCGACGAAGCGTGCACGCGTATCGGCCACTACAGAAGGTCCCATTTCCTCGAGCTCCTCTCTAATCGCGTCAGCACCAGACAAGCACACACTTTTCACATCATGGGCGCAAGACCGCGGCATCACAATCAAGTCTGCTGCTGCCAAAGTACTACCAGGTCGTGGAGCCGGTCTTGTAGCAACCAAGAACATCAAGTCTAAATCTCCAATTGTCTCAGTCCCATCTACGACGCTGTTCAAACCCGATGCCAAGGTCCTGAAGCGCCATGCACTGGACCGCACGGCGTCGCCACAGGCAAAGCTGGCTTTCAGTCTGACTGTTGCGCTTGCCGAGGGAAACTTGGCGGAATGGTCATCTACCTGGCCCACGATGGGAGACTTTGAGGCGAGTATGCCGATGTTTTGGCCGGAGCATGTACTTGCACACCTCCCGTCTTCCGTCGCTGCACCTCTCGCACGGCAACGGACTGACTATACGAGAGACCGGGCATGCGTGCAGAAAGCCGTGAAGAGTCTAGGGCTGAGCGAGAGGATGTTCGGCTACGCGTGGTGTATCGCCAACAGCCGAAGCTTTAGCTGGAAAGGCCAGATGGTGCTCTGTCCTTGGGTGGACTACATGAATCACGCTGCGAAGGGGAGCTGTGAGGTTATCGTTGGAGAAGGTGGGTTTGAGGTCAAGGCTGCTGGTGATGTCGGTGAGTGAACCCTTCTTTCCTTTGGTGTCTATTCCCTTTCTTCTACCCTCCACGATCATACGATGTATCAGCCATACAGGTAAGCCACTTGAGTGGTCAAGATAGAGTGTATGTCTGCTAAGTCATACCCTCAGCTGAAGGCGAGGAGCTCACCTTTGCATATGGCGCCCACTCGAACGACAAGTTACTCGTACACTACGGCTTTGTCCCCGAGTCGACAATCCACCATGCCAGCCCAGATGACGAGATTCGGCTGGATCATGTCATCCTCCCGCAGCTATCGGAGCACGTCAAGTCACAACTCCAGGATCTTGGCTACCTTGGGTCCTACGCCCTACTTGCCCCCGAGAACCCATGCTCGGGGTCATCGAACTGCAGCAAATGTGGTGCTCAAGTCTGGGAACTTTGCTTCAAGACACAAGTCGCTATCCGGGCTGCAGTCTTGAGTTGCAACGAGTGGGAGTACTTTGCTACCAACGGCGAAGATCTGGTTGAGGATCAGTCACATGCCGTCTTCGAATGGTTGCGGCCGTTTCTCGATAATTACCGTCTGGAAGCTGATCGAGAAATGTCTGCCATTAACAGGCTTTGCATTACCGACAAAGAGAAGGCTGCGGCGTGGGCATCACTAGACACGCGATGGCAGCAAACACGCAACGCACTAGCGGCTCACCTGGAGGCGAACGACATGTAGGGACATGTACACAAGCAGCAGCTTATAGACCAGGGCGCGGATGGCTGTGGTACATCCTGTACAATTCGCCGGACTTCAAGGAGCCGAAGAAGGTCTTTGTCCATTCGACCTCTGTACACACGACATATGTGCGCCCTACTTTGTTCCACCGCATGTCCAGAACAAGCTCTTTCATCTCCCCTCTTTGTCCCCTTTATCTTTCTCCCACCCAGTCGCCCCTCGCATACATCGAATACAGTGTCTCTCCCTTCCTACCCGACTCATTTCCCCACATACAACAAACCCATCCAAACATCCCTTTCCATACGTGTGCCTACCCACCAAACGGACTGGCTCCGTCGCGCACCCCTCCAAAATGTACGTCCTTCCCACTCTCCTTCTCGGCCTCGCAGCCCTCACAGCAGCCAAGCCCGCCTCAAACCAAGCAATCTGCCAGCGCAAATCCGCAAACACCCAGTCCGGAACCTACAACGCCGTCCAGACTTTCTGCGGACGCGGCGACTTCGACTACACTTCCTCGTACGCTTCCCGGGGTGTGATAAACAAGGGTAACGGCGTCGGTGCTCATGTGTTTTTGTCGACGCATAGCTGCCAGCCAGGCCTGAGTCATACAATGCCAAAGGACTACTGTTACCTGTTCTTCTACGCCGCATGCGCGAAAGGAGATAAGAAGGGTTTCGGGCTTAGTAAGAACGCGCAGGGAGGGTGTATCTGGGCGCATACTGAGAGCCACTGAGCAGGCTGCTGGGCAGCCTACCCAATATAGGTAAGTCAGAATACAAGCAAAGGTAAGTGTAGTGACAGCTTCTATTCAGTCCAGTCTAGAGCAGCATATGGGTATCATTAGCAACCAATCTCATTCTCGTACCATTACAGCATCTCCCTCATGATTTCATCTTCGCCCTTTTCCTGCATCTCCGCTCTCGTCTTCCGCTTCTTCTTCTTCTTCTTCTTTGCTGATCCCTCCTCCGTCGGTATCGTGGCTTCCGTCACGAATTGGTCTCGTATCGCGCCCAGCCCCGGCAACACCGCAGGTGTGCTCGTGCCCGTTGACAACACTGAAGTCCCACTTTCCGCCACGCCCTCAACAGGACTCTGCTTTGCCATTTTACTTTCCATCCTCCGCTTCCGCTTTGCTGCCTTCTTGTCCGCCTTCCCTTTACCACCCGTCTCTCCACTCTCCTCGTCCGAGCTCTCCAGATCGTCAGCCTTCGCGACTGCCACCGTGCCCTGATCGTTGAATTTCAAGTGCTTCGGCACGCCATCCACACCCCTTTTCACGCCCTTTGCATCATTGCCTGCCAGTCCCGCCCTCACGAAGCGCCCTGCAGCCTCCCTATCAACGACCATCTTCCGCTCCTCTGGCCCTTTCTCAACATCCGAGATCTTGCCGAAATAACTTTTCACTCGCGCGATCTCGGTTGAGATGGGATGGGTCCTTGTATCTGTGCCGTTCACTTTCAGGAGGGAGAATAGGAGAGAGTCTAGGGCGTAAGTCGTGAGAACGTGCAGCTTCGCCTTGTCTAGCAGCGGGAGCTTCGACGAGAGTGTGGACGTTGGTGTCGTGAGAAGGGGCAGGAGAGCGGACTCGAGATCGTCGATCGAGGACGTGAGGTCTTCGAGGAGGGGTGAGATGGTGTCCATCGTGGGCTCGGTGTTTAGCGATGAGGAATAGAAACATCTAATGTTTCCAGATGTAATATGCACAAAGATCCTACCTGATAACGATAACTCGATCTGATAAGGAAGTCACTACCGAGGACTTTGGACGGTCGGCCAATCAGAACCTCCGCTTGGACACATGAGCTTCATTCCGCATCGACGGTGATTGTTCAGTCTACCATCATCACTCAAATCAAGCATCTACCACAGCCCTTCGTCAACACCCTACACACGCTCAAGATACCTCGCCAGTCCCGCGGTCCCGCCCCCAGGCGCCCAACAGCCCCCGCCCGCCCAGCGCCACCACCACAACAGCAAACCCGCTCCGCCAGCACGACCGCAGCACCAGGCCAAGCCCAGCGTGGCGCCCAAGCACCCGCAGCTCAACAAGGCGGTGGCATGATGTCCAACATTGCCTCCACAGCTGCGTAAGTCCATACGTGGAACCTTACGTTTCGTCCGCAGCTGACTGACTTTACTCCAGCGGCGTCGCAGTCGGCTCCTCCATCGGCCACATGGTCTCCGGTTTCTTCGGCGGCGGCTCCTCGCACGCCGCTGAGTCGGCGCCCATGGACCAGGCCGTAGCGCAAGACCAGCAGGGCAATACGATGATGAACAGCCAGTTCCAATCACAGGCCGTATGTGCGAACGACGTGAACAACTTCAAGCGGTGTATGGATGACAACCAGGGGAACTTGACGATTTGTGGGTGGTATTTGGATCAGTTGAAGGCGTGTCAGAGTGCGGCGAGCCAGTATTAGATGGAGGATGAAAAGGCACATTGGGGGAAAGATGGCGTGGGAGGTAGGGTGAGGGTTGAGCATGCATAGCGAGGTGTCTTAGAGAGCCAAAAGTCAAGTCTCTGCTCAGTGCTGCGAGCCTATGGCTCCGCTCTATGCGATTAATCCTTTCGTCGACTCGACCCACGGACTGTCCTGACCGCTATTCCCGGGTGGTCTCATGCGCCGTTGTGCAGTACGATTACGCCAGCCCAATCGTTCCTCCTGGACATGTTGCAGCCGCACTGTCTCGCATGGCTGTCTTGTTCAGCAGCCTTCTGCAGTCTCTGAAGCATAAGCAGATGCCGCTGCTCCTCCCCCAAGTGCAGTGCCTGCATGTGCAGTGACCAGAATTATGTCCTTATGACAATATGCTTTCCTACCCTATCATCTCATTTCAAATATCATTCAACAAATCATCCAAATCATCCTCATCCCACCCCCCCTTCCGCCTATGCACCACAACCTTCTCCCTCTCCTCCTGCGCCTCACTCACAGCCTCCAGAATCTGCTTCAACTGCTCCTCGTCGACTTTCTGTCTTAGTTGGCCACTCCTCGCTAAAGTGATCAAGCGCGTTTCGACGTCTTCGGCACGAGAGGCTTTGACGAGGCGGATGCGGTTGATGCGGTCGGAGGCTGCGGGCGTGAGGATTTGCGCGAGGATGGAGGAGCGGACTTGTTGTTCTTGCTGTCTGCGAAGTAGCTTGCGTTAGCTACGTTGAATGCGGTAAGGCGCGATGGAAAGCAATGTACCGTTTCTCGTCTTCTTGGTCACCTTGCCCGCCAGACCCACCGCCTTGTTCTTGCAGTTGTTGCCGGCGCGCGGCGCGGATGGCTTCGAGATCGGCGTCTGCCATGATGTACTAGTTCAGGGTGCCATGAGAGATGCGATTGAATGTCACGTGTAGCTTTGACAAGACATGTTTTCTGCCCCACTATTCACGTGTGATAATTCTATAGGGCTGAGGCACTCGTGATGCGGGGCAGGCACGAGGGGCAGCACCAAGAGGATCGCATGTGGTGAGACACACGTAGGTAGACCTCACCTGGCACGTAGCATACGACATGGTTCATAAGTTGGTTGCTGACACTATTGCAAACCATAGTGCTTTCCTGGGTCGCAACCAAACGGCTAAGCGCTTGGTGCAGTACAACACAGCTCGATCAGACCGATGAATGACGCCGAGACGCGCTCTCCCCCACGGCGCTGTATGAAGGCAATCGAAGCGGCACTTCCGAGGCCAACAGATCAGCAATTTGCACATGTGGAGCCATTCGCATTGGTAGTCCACAGCGCTGCACCAACATCAAGCAAGGTTATGTCAGCGATGGCGTGGGAAACATGGTTGGAAAGCGATGTGTGTGGAAGCCATGGATGGCACCTTCTAGTACGTCAGAAGATTAGGAATGTCCAGATTACTCACGGTTGCACAGCCTCCGATCATCTGCACAGCATGCAAGGCGCACATCTGCACGCACCTCCGTGACGAGATCTCGACCATCACCAACCCGTCAGACCGACGCAGAGAATCATTCCAGGGCGGATCCGCCACGCTCCCTCTCATTCGCCAATCTCAGCATGGACCGACCCGCCCGACTTCTTTGTCCGCTTTGGGCGAGCACGCAATCGACGAAAATTGACGTACCCCTCTAGATTCTTTGAAATCAAGTGGGACGCGGTAGGCACAGAATGGCGTGCGCGCTGGTTGAGCCGTGGCCGGCGGAGATGTCACGCTGGATATAGGCAAGTAGTGCTGCTCTCTCCCGTTCTCAACACACACTTGGTTGGCTTCACTGTTTCCTTCGTGTGCATTTCTCACGTTCAGTCGCGGTGCCATACTGATTTCAGCGTCCTCGCCACCCGCCAAAACAAAGCCTTTGGCAGTCCCTCCCACCGCCTCTCACACAATGGCTTTCCGCCAACGCTCCAGCTCCTCCGACCGCGATGGCGCAGAGTCAGGCTACGCAAGTGGTTCCTCGACAGCCAGCCTACCAGACGTCTACTTCACCCGTCCTCATCTCAAATTTGTAAACGCCCAGCTAAACCGCCTTGAGCCTCAAGAAGTCCTAAAGTGGTGCCTCACGTCCTTCCCACAACTCTACCAAACCTCCGCATTCGGGCTCACAGGCCTGGCAATCATGGACATGGTAGCCAACATCGACTTTCCCATCAACCCGGATATTGAATGCATATTCCTCGACACGCTGTACCACTTTCCGCAAACCATGGATCTCGTTGAGAAAGTCAAGCAACGCTACCCGCAGCTGAAGCTGCACATCTACAAGCCCGAAGGCTGCGAGACGACGGCAGATTTCGAGGCAAAATTCGGGGAGAAGCTGTGGGAAACAGATGATGAGCGCTACGACTTCCTCGCCAAAGTCGAGCCTGCCCAACGCGCATACCGCGAACTAGACGTCAAAGCCGTGCTGACCGGCCGACGGAAAACCCAAGGCGGCAAGCGAGGCGATATTGATATCGTTGAAGTCGACGACGCCGGGCTCATCAAACTCAACCCGCTCGCGAACTGGTCCTTCAAGCAAGTCCAGGCTTACATCAAAGAGCATGATGTGCCCACGAACGATCTGCTAGATCAGGGCTACAGGAGCGTAGGCGACTGGCACTCCACGCAGCCTGTGACGGACTCTGAGGACGAGCGGGCGGGACGGTGGAAGGGCAAGGGCAAGACGGAGTGTGGGATTCATAACAAGAGGAGTCGATATGCGATGTTTTTGCAGGAGCAGGAGGAGCAGAGGCAGAGGGAGTTGAGTGAGGCGATAAGTAAGGGGTTGAATATTAGTGCTGTTGCGTCGTAACAATGGTCGTGGAGGGTTGGACGGGGGAAAGGAGACGATGGAGTGAGAAGTGTGATTTGCTGTTTTAGCATAGGCGTTGGGGGCATGGTATGACTTCTATGAGCGGGACGTGGGTGGCGACGAAAGCTGTGCGTTCCCGATTGGATCGCAGAAAAGGCTGCATCGCAGGCAAGGTATGTTGCAGACATATCGTAGAGTAGCAGAAAGACCAAAAACATTCTAAATCACTACTCATGGCTTCACACGTACCTGGGTTGCATCATTCGTAACCTCGAATCTGCTTGCGTGAGCCCGGTAGCAGCCAAGCACTTGGGCGAAGCACGCCAGCGACCTCAAACATGTGTAACAAGTTCGAATCTACGCCTTGTGGAGGCACGATCGAAGGACTCTTCATGAGCAGCTTGATTGATCGTTCTCACGGTAGACATCTAATTCGATTCAAGGTACGATGAATCTAGTCAAGACGAGAATGAATATTGTCGTCGTCTTCTAGCGACTCCAGCACGAGTCTCCGTCATCGGCAAGAAGTCTCAGCCATACTGCTGCAGGTACGTCAAACTTAATCAATTTTTCTCGCGACGACGCGGCAGCTGTAGGAGCTGCCGTTGCAGGACTTGTGGAGACATATGATTGTTGGGTACCCGTAGATCTTATTTGTGTCAGGTAGACTTGTGATTACATAGGACCTTGTTTGTACGAAGGTGTTCTGTTCTTCGAGATCTTCTTACTACTCTCACATTGCATTGTCCACATTTGAACGTTGACCGCAGTGAATATGGCGAACCCACCTCATGGTATTTAGTAGCCTCAATGTCCAGAGCAAAGCCGTACTGACCATGTCACTCAGGCGGAGAGCTCAGGGACCTCATTGCTCGCGATGCCCCACGACGAAAGGAACTCGCCGCCGAAGCAGAGACTCTCCCAGCAGTGGTGCTCAACGACAGACAGCTATGCGATCTCGAGCTGATCCTCAGCGGTGGCTTCTCACCTCTCGAGGGCTTCATGAACGAGAAGGACTACAATGGGTGAGCTGGTTTGCGCCTTCGGTTAGACTAGCGCTGACGAGGTGCAGTGTCGTTGCAGAGAACAGACTGGCAGATGGGAATCTCTTCTCCATGCCCATCAACCTCGACCTGAGCAAAGATGAGGTCAAGAACCTAGGCCTCAAGGCCGGCACCCGTGTCACACTCCGCGACTCCCGCGACGACCGCAATCTGGGCATCCTCACAGTCGACGATGTCTACACCCCAGACAAGCAAAGAGAAGCCAAAGAAGTCTTCGGCGGCGACCCAGAACACCCAGCGATCAAGTATCTGATGGAGACTGCTGGAGAGGTTTACGTGGGTGGCAAGATCGAAGCCATCGACCGTCTCATGCACTACGACTACGTGGCCCTTCGCTACACCCCCGCGGAGCTGCGTCTGCACTTCGACAAACTCGGCTGGTCGCGTGTTGTGGCTTTCCAAACTCGCAACCCCATGCACCGCGCCCATCGCGAGCTTACAGTCCGCGCCGCCCGGCAACGCCAGGCAAACGTCCTCATTCATCCTGTGGTCGGCATGACGAAACCGGGCGACATCGACCACTTCACTCGCGTGCGCGTCTACCAGGCCCTCCTCCCTCGCTACCCGAACGGCATGGCAGTACTGGGTCTCCTACCCTTGGCGATGCGCATGGGCGGCCCCCGCGAAGCAATCTGGCACGCCATCATCCGCAAGAACCACGGCGCCACGCACTTCATCGTCGGCCGTGACCACGCGGGTCCAGGAAGTAACAGCAAGGGTCAGGACTTCTACGGTCCTTACGATGCCCAGTACGCAGTGGAGAAGTACCGCGATGAGCTTGGAATCGAAGTCGTGCCCTTCCAGATGATGACCTACCTGCCCGACTCCGATGAGTACAAGCCCGTGGATGAGGTGCCAAAGGACGTCCGCACGCTGAACATCTCCGGCACCGAGCTCCGTCGCCGTCTACGAACAGGCGGAGATATTCCTGAGTGGTTCTCTTACGGCGAAGTCGTCAAGGTGCTCCGCGAATCGCACCCAGCGCGAAACAAGCAAGGCTTCACCATTTTCCTGATAGGCTACACAAACTCCGGCAAAGACGCCATCGCGCGCGCCCTAAACGTAACCCTAAACCAGCAAGGCGGCCGCTCCGTCTCGCTCCTCCTAGGCGAAACAGTCCGCAGCGAACTCTCCTCCGAGCTCGGTTTCAGCCAAGAAGATCGCAACAAAAACATCGCGCGCATCGGTTTCGTCGCCTCGGAACTAACCAAAGCCGGCGCCGCCGTTATCGCCGCCCCAATCGCGCCGTTCGAGAAAGCTCGTCTGCAAGCTAAAGAAATCGTCGAGAAGCACGGATCTTTCTACCTCATTCATGTGGCTACGCCGCTGGAGTACTGCGAGAAGACTGATCGCAGAGGGGTGTACAAGGCTGCGAGAGAGGGCAGGGGTTCACGGGGATTGACGATCCGTATGAGGTTCCGGGGGATAAGGAGGTTAAGCTTAGGGTGGATTTGAGCAAGGATAGTGTGAGGACGGCGGTGCATCAGATTGTGCTGTTGTTGGAGGCGGAGGGGTTGTTGGATCAGTTGTAGAGGGTTGGGGGTGAGGGGGGTGAGCTGAGAGGTAGTAGGTATCTGATCTGAGGATATACAGAGATTACTGATAGATGCAAAAGTCATTTTACAAAGCCGTGGTCGACATCGACGCTACAGCTCTCGTGTTGATCGTCGATCTTGAAACCACGCTTTCGCGATTTTAATACTACGGCCTGGCAGGCGTCGGCGTCTGTTCGGCGCTCTTCGATGGTCTACTGAAGTATCCCGCGCAAATGGGTACGTCAAGGCGACAAAAGAGACTGCCTCGTTCTCTTGCAAGGGACCTGATGTACTTCTTTAGGTGACGACACCTCAATGCAAGTCGCCACAGCCCTCGTAGTACACCGCGCCATGACCTATGATCGTGGCTCTAGTTACGCGCGCACCTTCGTAGCCGCACTCGCATCTCTGCTCGCGCTCGAGACAGCCTACCACGTCATCAACGACGAGCAGACCGTTCATGATCTGACGTTCGTCGTACAAATCGCAGTGGTCGCATTCAAGACCAGATCGCTGATCAAGAGTCGTGTCACTGCGGCCCGGGACAAGCTTATGCTTCAGCGGCTGACAGTACTCGGAGCCGGTAAGCTGATCAATCTTCCCTGATGCATCGTAATGCTGACGCCTGTAGCTTGCTTCGGGGTAGGATACCTGCCATGGCAGCTTGACTTCATCTACTGCGGTGCTCTCAACAATACGAAGCGACAATGGGGGTTGCCCTGGGCCTTCCTACTCGAGTTCCATGGCTGGTGGCATATATTCACCGCAGTCGGCGCCTTTGTCTTCATTTCGATGATCGACAGCTTGACACAGGAGCATGCGGACTTATCTGGCGCAGCATTTGCCTGGCTGAGTGCACCCCTGCAGCAGCCCGCTAAGCAACAGTGACTGGTCTCGGTAGATCCAACGGATGTCTCACACGCGTGATGACTTCGAAGCCTCCTGATGAACTCAGTGGGCGGGGATACTCGTACGCTGCAGTGTTCGTTTGGGGATAGTACATGATTTACGTTGAAAGCAAGACCGATAGACTGCTCGCTAAAAAGCCCGCGACTTTCCATGTCGCTCTCCGGTGCAAGCTACAACCACCGCTCGATGCTGATCCCGATGCTGTCGATGCTGGAATCCTACCCGTGGTCTGGGTTGGCGTCGATTGCAAAATACTCGAAACTGGCGATGCGCTGTTGCTGATCCTTGTTGACAGTGCGGACGCCGTACTGGACGCACTGGATGCCGTTGTCGAACCTTCGATAATAGTTCGACACTGGATATACGAAAACAGCCTGGTCTCGATCGGAGTTGCGAAGAGGCATGAGACACTTCCTCCGATCTGGCATCGAGACGCAAGCTCCAGGATTGTACTCTGGCAATAGCATGCGCTTAGGCTCTCTTTGCTGGATGACTTGCACTCATCCGTCGATCGACCGAAAGCGCTGCAGTAGCTCTCTGCACTGAGGCAGTTCTTCTCATCCCCAGTAATCGATAGACCAGACACTGCAGGCGTCGTTGGAGTGTACGTGAGCGTACCGTCGCAGGCAGAATGCCAGAGGGAGAACAATCCAGTGGTACCGGTGAACTCAGCATCGAAGTCGTAGCCCATGTAGCAGAGGCGGAATTCCTCCTGGCACCTACGCGGCATCTGAGTGGAATGTCTCGTGTTTGTGGGCTGGATCCACCTTACCCTGCGATCGCATTCAGGACCGTTTGCGGGCAGTAGCACGACGCCGCCGCGGAGCCTCGTAGAGAGTCACACGCTGTGAGTATGCTGTTGTAGGAGTTACAGCTGGGTGCTGTTGTGAGCGGTCCGACACACGTCACGTTATCAAGGTTGTTTTGAGCATCGAGCGTGGTGAAGATGATGGCCAGAGCTCCAAGAGTCCTGAGTGGAAGCATTATGCTTGCCAACAGGATGCGTTTGAAGTACCAGAGAAAGAAGAAGTGTAGCAATAGAGGGAACGGTAACCCGGCGAACCCATCACCCTCGTGCAAAAACGCCAAGGAAAGGTGCTCTGAGGCGCACAGGTCTCACGCCACGCCCAGGATCAGGCAAGCATGGCGTGAGCGCCTTCAGCTCCCACAGCTGTATGCACCTCCGCAGCATGAGGCCAGATGCTTCCCCGGACCGAACTCATGTCGCCTCTTCGCAATGCTCATTGGCGTTGTAGTGTGGCCTGACGACGCCACGATGGGTTGTATGCACGGCTCACATCACCAGATACGCCAATGCTGCAGTGCTCCAGTTTGTAGCATCCATGCCCAATTGAAAAACCGACCGTTCCCTCCCTCACACTTAGAATGCGCCCCCCGCCAGTTAATGACCAAGCTAGACGACTAAGACTGCCGTCCGGGTCCTTCCCATATTGTCGTACTTGTCGACAGCATCATCTTGTAAGCCATATTTGGATCAATTGAAGGAAATCCTCAGAGCAGAGCATTCCGCCCTTGTGTGCAGATTCTTTGCCAACTTCTGCCCGAGCGCGAAATCCAACGGTGCAAAACCCTAGCCAGATCGGACGACTTTGAAGTCGAAGTACCCGCACACATTCGTGACAATCCACCTAGATGCAGGCACTTGGGCCACGCGCGCCCTCCTCTCGCCTGCAGGCTACGCCTGGTGACCAGTCCGAGAATCTGCAGGCAGCGATAGACACACAGCCAGCGCGTCCAGTTGTGTTCCAACCCAGTCGACCCTCAACACCGGTCGGACCAGAAATACCACTCATATCCTCTGAGCAGCGCAGAGATCAGGACCATGTTACGAAGATCTTGCATATCGATCAGCCACGAATGTGGCGAGCGAAGCCACTGCACTGGTTATCGTTCCTGTCGATGGCTGTGGTCGAGATCGGCATAATCACCGCTCTTGTCACTCTCCTCGTGCTCTCCAATCGTTGGCAGGGATTCGTAGCTATCGGCAAAGAGTTCGACGTCTCACTTAGCGTCAATTCAATGCACCTCCAGCGCACCTTCGGCAAGTCATTTCTCTGGACTTCTCTCCCAGCATTTCTGATGACTCTGCTCTCACTCGGCTTCGCCGCAATCGTGGGCTCCTACTCAGAGGAGCTGCCGTACCGGAATCTCCACGACGGCGGCTCCATTGACCGAACGGTCTGCCTTGACTATCGACGCTACCCGGCGCTTTACAAGTATTGGCCAGCTTGGAAAAATAGAAATTTGACGCTCGGGTTTGGCGCCTTCTTGGCCTTCTTGACGACGATTGTACTCGTTCCGCTTGCAGCGCACTTGTTTCAGCCAGTATACCCGCCCTTTGCAATGCGCAAGGACTTTCCTGTTGTGTCGGTATACAACGCGTCCAGCCTGCTGGCTATTGTCGACTACGCCCCTATCATCGGTATAGTCGCTGCGGTACGTGTGTACGGTGGCAACTGGCCAAAGTGGACGGATGGCGCTTATGCGGTCGCGGAGCATAATCGTCCTCAAGGACTTTCGTCAAGCCTGAACCTCACCGAGTTGCAGATATCTGCCTCGGGATACTCCGCAACACTCGACTGTCGAAGCCTAGTCGAGTACAGTCTGGCGCGAAATCCTCCAGATGGCGACACAGCGACTCTTGCACTCGATGCACTTGACATGGGCTGCAATGTTTCGCTCACTGCTGGAGTTGGACCTGGTAATGAGATCTACCTTGCATCCGTCTCCAACACGAACTGTCCAGAAGGAAGCGGGATCAGTCGCATAGCCTTCCTCGCAGGTCGCTACTCATCATCGTCGACCTACCTGCTGGAAGATATGAACGTCATCGCATGCATGCCATCTTACTCTCAGACTACCGGCAACATAGTCTCTTCTCCCGGCTTTGATTCTATAAGGTTCGAGCCTACAGCATCAATCTCCGAGATGCGTCCAGGCGGTTGGGCGCTGTTTGAGAAGCAGTTGGTGACCTTGAGCAATATCGGGAACAACAACTCGCCCGACTTCACGTCCCAGTTCGGTCAACTTATCCTGGATGTCGCCAGGTCCAAGAACGCCTCCCTTGTACTGGATACTGGTATGTTGTTGGAGACAATTCCAAGTGTGTTCCAGTCGGTGTACGCCGTCTTGGCGCGGACAAGAATGTTTACGAAGCTGCCCGAAGACCAGCCCAGGACCGATGCCGGACTTATCATCTACTCCGAGTCGAGGCTGGCAACAGTATCCTGGTCAAGTGACATCACGATCGCGATCATCGCCGCGCTCACAGTGTTCACCATCTGGCTCGCCGTCCTCGTACCCAGGAAACAACCGATGCTAGCAGAAGAGCCGCGCGGCATCCTCAGTGGCGCCGCGCTGCTGGCTAATAGTAACTTACAGCAGTACATCCGCGAACCAGAATGGCGTGAGCAGTACGGTGAGAGACTCCATAAGTGGCTGAAGCGCAAGTTCGACCTTGGAAAGGAGCGGTGTACGATGGACGAGCATGGGATCATCAAGGTATCGGGACTGAAGGACCGGCCACCGGAGCGTGAGAAGAAGCCGAGTGCGTCGTCTAGTTCCGCCGCCTGAGATTCGAATTTGGTTCTCGATGGCAGGTCTCACAGCATTTTTTCGGAGTTCCAAACGGGTGTTAGGTCCTGTTGGCTTGAGCAGTATTCCACTGTCACTGTCTAAGATGTTTTCAGCGATCCGTGGGTGCAGCAAATCTAGCCGGTCGTGCATGAAGAATAGCAAGACTCCATCGCAGTCATTGGGACAACGACGCAAGATGGCGGCGTCGTGTACCAAGCTTATCCCGACCGAGCTGGCAGCTGAGTGTATACTTGTACAATGCGTTGAAGGAAGATGTGACCCAAGCGAACAGGCTTGGCGATGGCTTCACTTTGTATAGCCGCAGCAGAGAGGGCGTTCTACTCTCGATTATTGAGCATGCCGCAGTGCGCAGATGGCTGTGCGAGAAATGCGAAGACCAGAGAAGACGTAGTGTGTAGCGGTGGACTGTCGAATGGCCACAACAGGAAACACCTGAATGACATCGTCGCTTGTTTCGGTTGCACCGAGTGCTGATCTCCGAACACATTAAGATGACATTACTTAGCTATCAACACAGAACCCAATTTCGACCGTATGGTATCGTCTCTCCCAGTATCCAACCATGACTGCGTGTGTATAACATCCTCGTCCGGTTACAATACGAGATTCGTACATTTTGCTCTTCCCCAGTCAGTCTTCATTTCCAAAGCCGCGCTTAGTCGTACCTACCCAGATGTAAGCACAGGAACCTAACTTCGCAGCGAGTGCTTCGACATCACGTACTCGTCCTTTACACGCCTCTGGCTCTCATTGTCAATGAAGCTGCCGCGACTCCGCGTGCTTCGCTTGCGGCCAAAGTACGAGCTCTTTGTGTTTCTGCTCTCATCTTTCCCAACGCTGCCACCGACGCAGAAGAGTACCGTGGAGATGAGGAAGCAGGCCATGGCTGCCCAGGTGAAGCCGAAGGCGTATGTGCCGAGGTGGGCGTCTTGGCCGGCAGCGCGGAAGTTGTTGCGGCCGATGACTGTCCAGGCGCTGGGAGGTTGTCAGTCGTTGAGCAAGAGCAAATGCATGGTGTGGACTCACGTCATCAGGGCTGCAGTCAACGTCTGGAAGAAGAACGCGATCGCGGTGTTCAGGCCAGTCAAGTATGCGCCAAGTCTGGTGCAGATGGCCAGCACACTGGTGAAGAACGCGATGACTGCGAAGAATAGCGCGACGAGATAGAACGCGAACATGAATCGGCTGAGGTAGAAGAACTTCTTCGTCCCGATGAAAGTCTCTGGTACGTTGTTCTCGGTGCCGAAGTTCCTCGGAGGATCGAATGGCAATGCTGGCACCACATTCCCGCAGTTCGCGTTGTTGCCATTCTCCGCACCACAGATCGCGAAAAAGGTCCATCGCGATGGATTGCGCACCATGCCGCTGCCACCGGATATGCCATTTGTTGTCGACTCTAGGAAGTAGACATGTTGTAATGGGGTGCTAGTCGAAACACCGGACAGGATGGTCAGAAATTGGAGGACGATGCCACCGGCGAGGACGATGAGGGCTATGAGGCCAAGGACGGAACCTATGTAAGAGTATTAGTGGTGCTCGTTGCTGCCGCTTAGAGCATCGTTAGCTACGCACGGGATATGGCGACCATTGTTGCTGCGTGATGCCACCAGCACTGGGGATGAGCGGATGCCTGCGCATAGTCATATTAGCTACTCTGCTGTTTGCAGTGCATGTGGTCGTAGGTTGCGCTTACCTGTGGAACACACGAAATACCTATACCAGTCGCAACAGCAGATCACGTTTCAGATTCAGTCGAGGATAGATGGATGCAGACGGGCGATCATTTGAGGAGCTGCCGAGAGTGACGTTGGCCGCGCTTGGACTGGGTCTGGGTGTCGAAAGCTTGCGCACCGCGGTATTATGGTGTGAGCCGTGACGTAGCACCACAGAAAAGCCAATCGTGTCGCTTTGTCTCCGCGGACGCCCAGGTAATGTTGTGATTTACCGGACCGGCGCGGTTTCGACGGCCTGCTCGTCCTCGGTGCTTTCACCACGGTCTTGGTTGTGGGGACTGCCAGGCCGTTGTCAGCAGTGTCTGGCGCAAAGAGATGTTCGTGGATCGCACTTGCCCGGCGACGTCATTAATGATGGGAGCTGCATGCCTCCCGCGCTCCTGCCGAGCAACCTGGCAACCGATCATTCCAAGACGATCCACATTTTATTGTCCGACCTGTGATCCTGACTCCCTGATACCACGCACGTGAGTCGGCAAGCACACTTTGCAGCAGTGATCTGACTATCGCCGGACGGGTCCCCTTGGGTGGACACTGCAGCAGTAGCCAGCGACTAGCATACTTCTGAGGCCCTACGACGACACTTGCTACGGCGCAGCGATCGATATGAACGCGCCTGGCATCTCATGGCGTCCGACTCTTCAACAAGTCGACTACGGTGTTCTCCCCGATGGTCGACGAAACACTGTGGGCACAGGAGCGCGACGCGACACCAGCGACTGACAAGACCAAGCAATCCGCCACGCAGTCGCTACGCTGGGCTGGATGCATAGCCCAACGCTCCGACAACGTCTTGCAGTGGTCATTCAGCGAATTGGACGGATCTATCTGCGGTCTCTGTGTCGATGAAGAATCGCAACAACTCGACCCGAACGCAACCTCAGAGTGGCCTGGAGTGGGATTTGGTGCTCGCGAGTCAGTCACGATAAGATGCAATCGGACTACGAAAAAAGAACATCGACTGTTCGTTCTGCAAGTATGTCAATTGCGTAGCATCCTGCCGCCATTAACACGCTGCGAAGGAGAGCATGAGTTCAGATCTCAGTCCATCGACTTCTCCGCGGGTTCATCTACGTTAGGTAAGCCGAGATCTCATCGGTCACTCGAAACGCCGACAGCGGCTCAGACTTTACGTTTTGCGCCTCCGTTATCGACCGGAGAAATGAATCATTCCAATGCCATAGTGGCGAGATAGCGTATTTCCAATAAACTCATGAGTATCAGAGCGAGCTTTCCTATGTCTGCTACTCTACTCCGTCCTCACTGCTGATATACTGTGCTAACGACGTAATTATCATACTGTGCTAACGACGTAATGTCGCCTGCGCTTCTGACTGCGGTCGACTCGACATCTCATGTGCACCTCATCATTGGATCAGGCACACTCGCTGGCGCCAGATGTATCAAGTCGCTGGAAGTAGGGGCAGTGCCTATACTTATCGCCCCGGACGATGACAACATACATTACACGCTCGCGAAGAAGGTGGAAGAGCATAAGTTGCATTGGGTCCGGAGATCGTTCGAAGACGACGACGTCAGGACACTCGGTCGAGACGAAATAGATGGGGTGGTTGACGCGGTGTTTGTCACGTCTGGAGGCAAAACTGCCCAGGCTACACGCATCTCTACGTTGTGCAGGAGACTGCGGATACCGGTGAACGTAGCGGATGCACCAAGTCTGTGCACGTTCACACTGCTGTCTACGCATACTTCTGGGCCACTCCAGATCGGCGTCACCACCTCGGGCAAGGGTTGTAAGCTAGCCTCACGCATTCGGCGAGAGATTGCCGCGTCGATACCGTCCGAGCTGGGCTCGGCTGTCGACCGCCTGGGCATTGTCCGAAGGCGTATATGGGAGGAGGACCACGCTGCAGATCTGTCACCAGATCACGATGCGGAAGATGAGGGGGCAGGGCAGACAGCGCAGTTCAACAAGCTTGTCACGCCCACAGACCTCGAGGCTGCGAAGGCCAGACGTATGAGATGGCTAGCACAGGTGTGCGAATACTGGCCGTTGAAGAGACTAGCAGCGATCACGGACGCAGACGTTGAGCAGCTCTTTGCGACATACACACAGGGATCGAGCACAGGACAAGACGGACATCTCATCAATCCCGCGACGTTAGATGCGCGCGCGCAGCAGGGTCATATTATTCTTGCCGGATCAGGCCCGGGACACCCTGATCTGCTTACCACTGCCACGCTGAAGGCGATTCGAACCGCAGACATCATACTGGCAGACAAGCTAGTGCCTGCAGGTGTCCTCGAGCTAGTACCCCGAAGGACCCCAGTCGAGATCGCGAAGAAGTTCCCTGGCAACGCTGAGCAAGCCCAGGAGGAGTTTCTGCAGCTCGGCCTGCAAGCAGTGAAAGCCGGCAAGACTGTCCTTCGATTGAAGCAAGGCGAGCGATCCGTACCTCTACGGCCGCGGAGCTGAGGAATTCGCTTTCTTTCGCAAGCATGGCTACATCGCAACGGTCCTGCCTGGCATAACGAGCTCACTGAGCGCACCTCTCTTTGCACGGATACCAGTCACGCACCGAGCAGTCAGCGATCAGGTGCTAGTCTGCACGGGTACAGGTCGTAAAGGAGCTGCTCCCAGTCCGCCTGACTACCTTCCCAACCAGACCGTGGTGTTTCTCATGGCTCTGCACAGGCTCACAGCACTCCGCGATAGTCTGCTAGAGCACAAGAGTGCACCTTGGCCCGCATCGACGCCTTGCGCTGTCATTGAGCGCGCCTCCTGCCCGGATCAGCGGGTCATTCGTTCGACACTCGAGCACGTCACCGCTGCCGTTGAAGAGGAAGGCAGCAGACCTCCAGGACTGCTGGTCGTAGGCCACGCTTGCGAAGTCCTCGAGAAGTCACCCCAGAGATGGGTAGTGGAAGAGGGTTTCACGGGGTTGGAGGAGCTGGACAGTCTTGGAGAGGGACGCAAGGGCTTAGATGCGTTGCGAGATCGCCTCATTACGCCTGGGCTGGACGAGAGCGGCGACCCTATGCTGAATGCTAGGCATATTGTCACTGTATAGACACATAGAGTAGATGCTTCATTGTGAATTTAATGACTACGCGACCTGAACTGAATCGTCGGGGCATGTCGGGCACGCTTGAGAATGAACCTTATTTTCGCATGACGAGCACAGCCAGGTCCTGACGCCACACTTGTCGAACTTCGACGCCATTGATTTTGACTTTGTCCATTGATGACACGCAGCTCCGAGACATATGATTGTCTCGCCGACGATGAAGTGTGTCGTGATCGCAAGTTGGAGGCTTTCTCTGCGATTCGAATACCGTAAGCGCCTGAGGCCAGACTTCACTCAAAGTCTTCATGCAGACACCCTCCTGCCATCCCTTCAGGACCCGCTCTTCGGCCAGGGCTCCGCTTTGACAGCATTTGAAAAGCATACACTACGAATCTGACGATCACATGCTCAGTGACGCGCCACTCGCTCTAGCAGTGAACTCTACCTCAGCCACAGCCAGTGAGCAGCTCACCTCACGCGCATTCTTCGCGCTGCTGCTGCGGTCCGCCGAACTGGTTCGTGGGACACATCTTGAGCTAGGATGCGGCGAGAGCCTAGACGAACAAGATCCAAATGGCATACGTGACCGGAATTCGTTTGTCGCCCCGCTATGGCATGACGCAGTGCTTGTTGTGGGCATGAGGTAGGGAAGGAGGGATGGTGCATATACAGCGCTGCTGCTGTGCAAAGATAACTGGCTTACCTTGATTTCTATTTTCTGTCTATTGTCTTCAAATACGTCTGTCGTCTCAAGATTCTCTACTCAACCCAAACCTTTTCAAACAAACCCACAGCAAGTCGCCAGAATGGAGTCCGCTTCAATAGCCATCAATAACTTCCTGTACGGCAGCAAAGACTCCTCCTCCTCCGAGCCACAAGCTCCAGTTACTGCTCTTACAAATGCATCGGCTCCAACGGAGACGATGACCTCAGTAGAGTCGTCAGCTCCTGCAGAGAAGTCGCCTCTAGCACAAACAGCGGCCAAGGCTCCTTCTGATCCTGAGCTGACGACGGTGACTAGCAAGCAAGCCGGCACAACCGATACCACCGTCGATCAGGAGGTCGCGCCAGCCGTTGAGCATGAGCACAAGACTAAGATCCACGAGGAGCGCGAGCAGAAGGTAATTGAGAAGGAGAGGCATCAGGACCATTGTGAGTATCGATCACATGACCTACTGGCGGAGCGGGCAGCAGCAGGAGTGAGATTAACGGAATGACAGACCACACCACCGTCCAGCCCCTAAAGGACAGCGAGACACTCCCCGAGAAGCACAAGACCGAGACCGAAGCCACACAGTACAAGGAGGTCGAGCACGACGACAGTGCAGCCGTCAAGGCAAAGCTCGACCAGCAACAAGCTGGCTTCAAGGACACCAAGGAGGTGAATGAAGTTGAGCAGAAGGTCAAGGAGAAGACGGTTGAGGGCGAGCACGTGCACCACCACCTGCACGAGACCATCCAGCCGGTGATCGAGAAGGGTATGTGACGGTTCCGCTGGCTCCAAATCCCCTTGTCGCGTTCGCTGACCTTGTTATCCAGACGTCGTGGAGAAGGAGGTAGTTCACAAGGTCATCCCCATCAAGGAGAAGCACCACGAGGTCTCCGAGGACCACGGCGTGACGACCAACAAGCCCATGTCTGTGGACGACTTCAAGGGCAAGCTCAGCGGCGAGGCGGTCGAGACGAAGGTTGTGCATGATGGGACGCCCGCGGTGGACATCAAGGATACCAAGGACGGAAAGCATGTGGAGAAGTCGACATGAGCGATGCCAGGTATGAGAGAGGGTGACCATGTGTAGCAGCTACGCGCACGGGCTCAAAATGTACAATAGCTTTGGATCAGTCCAACGACAGGCCAACTGCGTCAAAGGACAAGACACTGGCTCATCTCATCAGCCTCGGTACTACCGGTTTGCTTCGGCAAACCCCGGTGTGGACAGATCCGCCTCCACCTGCACTGTCCTCTCCGATCGTGCGCTCGCGGTCGGTCCCGCCTCACTTGTAGCGATCTGACTTAGAACGCTACTCATTCGCTACTTTGCTCCTGCTGCTTTGTAGCACCACCGATCCTTCGACCGACAAACATTACAACAAATACAGAAAAAAGTCATGGGGACCTCAATGTCGAATGAGGTGGTCTCGTGAGTGCCAGCCATAGCGAACGCGCGCGGACTGTTTGCTGACCAAATTCATACATACTTCGAGCAAGGAACACTGTCAGACACTCAGTTCAAAATCGGCTCGCGGACGCTCTTTGCGCATCGCTGCAAACTCTGCGAGAGGTCGGCGTACTTTTGCAAGCTGCTACTGCGCGCCTTCGCAGTGCGTGAACCTACAATGAAGCCGCAGACAATCTCATGCTGACTCACTGGCGCCAGGAAAAGAGTCAGGCTGTCGTTGGGATCGACGACGATGATTCGGAACGGGTTGTGGCGACGATTCGCTACATTTACGGGCTCGAGTACTCCTCCAAGAACGACAAGAACGAGGACAATTTGGAACAGAGTCTTATTATGCCGCACGCACGTATGTATATTGTGCCCGAGAAGTACGGCATGCTGGATCAGAGAGGGACTGTCTACCGAAATATCCAGTTGTGCTCCGGTGCACGGCAGCTTGGAGCTGTGTCCGTCACCGCGCACGTTGACGCTGCGATTCGCTTGGTATGATCAAGCACTCCTCGGACTGACGAGCCGCTGCGCTGATCAATGGCTCGAATCTGTGCTGGCCATCTACATTTATGGGTGAAGGGCTTGTCTCCAGCCCGCTTCCAGGCTCTACTGGCAGCCACAGCCGATCTATCGACCGCCACGTTGATGGGCTTGAGTCGTTCGTTTGGCCAAACAGTCAGAACCTACGAGTGCGACAAGTGAGCTCATTTTCGAGCATCCAAGGACGTTGCGAATCCAGTCACCGTTCCAGGACCAGTGAGTTGTCTAGCTCTGTAGGCTGAAGTACGCGCACGAGGTCAGCAACTCTCGCAATTGCTAAGCACAGCGCCATGTAAACGGACCACGACCAGCTTCAAGATATCATTGGCTGTCACTAATTCGATGCTGCTTCGCGGGTCGTCACTTCACACTACCTATCTACTCTCGTGCGACCGATCGTAAACTGCAGAGCATTCATTTAAAATCCCACCACCGCCACCACACATGCAACGACGATCCCGAACACCCCGCCGACCGCATTCTTCACGGCTACACCCGAGACTGTCGCAGCCGTAGCCGCGGCCGGTGTCACAGTAGACTCTCCACCTCCCACGAACACCGTTCTCGTGGCTGGCGTCGTGGTCTCTGCTGTGGGAGAATTCGCCTGCTCAGTCACCGTAGTAACACTCGGACGCGCAACAGACGTCGCAGTCGAAGTCTCTCCAGTCGACGTCTCCACTGGCGCAGCCGCAGTGGTATAAGGCCTGGTGGATGTCGTCGCAACGATATCTCCTCCCCCGGACCCAGAGCCATTGCAAAGCGACCCATTTGGGCAGCACCCCCAGCTCCCGTCTGATCTGGTGACACAATACTTGCCGGATCGGCAGCTCTCTCCCGTACTCGCACAGCACTGCGAACTGAGCAGCATGCAGTAAGTGGGTCCGCACTCGGTTTCCCCAGACGGGCAAGAATAGCTCAAGCTTGTCGACGTTGGGCGGTAAGTAGAGGTAGTGCTGGTTTCATAGTCGGTTTGAGTTGCGATGACATTGCCAGGTGGGTAATCATAGCAGGCCCAGGGGCCCACAACGGGACTGAGGGGTTGGTAACAGCCTTGGAGGCCTACATCAGGGCACTAAAGAGGAGCGTCAGACGCGTTCCCAGGGAAGTTCTATAGCAGACGAATTCTGGGAGACTTACGCAGCCACACTCTGAGAAATAGCCCTGGCCGACAGGGCAGGTTTGGCGCTTGACAAATTCAGGTCGGTCAAGGAGTTGGTTGGAAAGGACAAGGACAGGAAATGCTACGAGAGAAATCATGAGGAGCATTGTCGCTGTCGGATGCGAGTAGCTAGCGAAGAAATCGCTGGGCGTATGCAAGTGGCTGTCATTAACGTACACTTGAATCGTTATGCGCGGGATTGTATCGGCAGCACAATATGAACATGTGTGCTATTGCTCAATCCGTCCGCACGCCAACGAAGAAGGCGTTCTCCAAGCCACCACCGCTAAGCGCGTAGCTTCGCCAAACCAAACACAAAGTGCCTAGGGACAGCCTAGACCTAAGCTGTGCGGGGATGCTACAGAGACGCAGAGTTCAAGCCACACAGAGCAGGTACAGCATCGCCCGAGGCTTTGAAAGAGTCGCTGCACCGACAGCCTTGCATGCAACTGCGATCTAATAGTGGACACAAAGCTCCCCAGACATGGGACATGCACGCGTGTCGCAACGGACCACGGCGCCCCCAAGCATTACTTGGCCTGATGCCATATCCAGTAGACCTTGCAGCAACCCGTAAAGCAGTGCGCTGGTCTTATTACTTAAGACCATGATCTGCCTGCCAAAGTATTGGGGCTCTATGGACGCGCAGCAGCGCTACTCCCCCACTGTCTGCGTTCGGCAGATGTGAAGTCATGAGTCATGTTCCCTCCTTCCAGGGTGTCAACTCTGCCTTGGTGCTGTCGATCATCGTGAAATACAAGCCACTCGCGGCGGCATAGATGCGGCCAGAATCAAGGCAGTCGTGGACTTTGATCTGCAATGTACCACCCTGAACATGTAGTTGCAGATCTAAGCTGGACAGAAAGGTGCTAATGAACATTCCGTCGATGTCGAGTAGGTTTACTTTGCGTCTGGAGTCTTTGCCTATGGCGTTGGTGTTGACCACCCGCCGACTATTGGAGTCAACTTCTTCGGCCCATTCGTATCCACCAACATCCCGCTCTGCTGCACGCCGCCGGTAGTACTCACATCGTCGTAGGCGAACGCATAACCCTTCCTATCAATCTCAGCAGCATGCACAGCTCGAGCGTAGAAGTTGCCCACGAAGTGCATATAGTACTTTCCAAGACCAACTCCGGGCTGCACGTTCCCGCCTGCGATCAATAGTGTAGCCCGATTGAACGCTGCGCATAGACGAGCCCTAACGGCCTTGTGCACATGGCTCTCGCCCGCTGGGGGAAGCGCGAAGACACCGCTGTCGCAGCCGAAGATGTCGCTTGCGGTGGGCTTGCCGTAGCTGATCTCATCGCGATCGCACGTCAGCCGTCCACTGATAATACGGCAGGTGACTTTGCCATTGATGCTATGGGTGTCGATCGTAAGGGTGTTGGAAGTGTAGTGACTCCAGACTTGGTTGACACAGTCGTTCCAGTATTTCTCGAACCCTGCAGGGTGGTGGATCGGAGCGACGACGCGGAGAGCCTTACCTGTGGAGTCGACTTGACAGAGGCTCGACCAGGGCCTGCCATCTTTGGCGGACTGTGCTTTCATGGCCGAGCAGACGGACGCGATCGCACCGGCTTTAGAACTTTTGATTGTTGCGGTAGTGCCATCGCATTTGAGCAGGGACATCCCTGAGGGTAGACCGACGAAGTCAACGAAGGTGAGATCGGCGAAAGTCCCTTTGCTACTGCTAGTGAACTCCACGAGGCCCCACTGCACTGCTGCATCCGGGTCGGTGGGATCTGTGAAAGATGCCTGCGTGTTGCCGGAGAAGTGTAAGTCGCCCGCAGCGAGATAGATGCGACCAGAATCGAGGTAATCTGGGAGCGTGATCTGGAGTGTACTACCTTGAGCGGGTAGTCGCAGAGCCACTCCAGAGGTGAAGATCGATGTGAAGGTCCCATCGGGTTTGAGGAAGATTACGTTGTTCTTGGAGTTTTTGCCAGTAACGTAGGAGTTGACTGTGCCCGGATAGTGGTTGACGATCTCGAGTGCAAGAGGCGGATTGCGGAGACCGTTCAGGGCAGCGAGGACGCTGAGACCGAGGGTCTCGTTGTAAATGCTTGGCGGAGGATCAGGCCGGACTGTAAGCTCGTCTGGCTGGACGACAGTCACTGGCGCAGATAAGCCTTTGCCAGAGAAAGAAGCGAACGCAACTAGCGAGAGGGCAAGAGATCGCCGCATCCCACAGATGTCTCTAATGTATTGGATGGTCTTTGTTGGATTGGGTGGTATGTGCTGTATTGAACTGACTTGGATGTATCGAGCAATCTTGAATGTATGGTTTAATCTTTATATCTTAGGTAGTCTTGATCATATCAGGATGTTTGCGGTACTAGAAGGAGAGTGTAACGAGCAGCTAACAAAAACAGAAATTTTTTAACGTGAAGGGAAGAATAAGTGAGTGCGATGCTGTAAGTTGACTGTGCTAGTATGGTAAGTCATTGTAAGCAGGAGGCTGGTACCACTCCCACTTTATACATCGCAACATGCAGGCCTGCTTTCAGGTTCGGCGGTTCGCAGTGTTTCCCTCATCGTTTGCCGGGACTGGAGGAGTCAGGGTCTGCGCCTGGGCGTGGCAGGCTTGAACGAAGCATTCGTTGGGACCAAGCGCTACACAGCTTTCGAGAGATCATTCTAGGTGCCTCGTCGAGCACGGACAGTCGCTCTCGGAAGGTCCAGGTGGCAGCTGGCTCACGAGATCACTGTGTGGGAGCCAGCGCTGACGACTGGCATTGAGGACGTAAGTGTCTTTCTGGCAGTCCGAAAGATTTTGAAATCTCGTAACTCTGGCGACCTGAGGCGACGCCGTTATCCAAAGTTCTAGTCGATCCTCCGTTCGGGCCAATTACCTTCGTGAGTGACCACAAATATGCTTTCTGACCATACTAAAGATAACCTTTCAGTACAGCCGCCTCTGCGTTTAGTATACTCCCACCTGCTGCGCCGATCACGAGGTTATGGCTCACAGCCACATACTTCAGATCATACGCACCGTTCTCCACCTTGCGGACTCGTCCAACAGACACCGTATATCCCTTCCCCTTGTCCTTGTCGAGCCGAGGCTGCGGGCGATCATCCTCTTCCATGACTTCGATGGAGATCTCGGGCGCCGACGGGCAGCCCAGCTTCTGCGCATCCGAGACGTAGGATCGCAAAGCCTCCTTCGCTTCCTCGATGGAGGGAGGGGGTGATTTGGCAAATTTGAGCGACACGATGTGCGTGTGGCCATCGATCACGGGCACGCGCGTGCAGGTCCCGTCCACCAAGAGCCCTTTGGCATCGCTGAGCTTGGTATTCGAATCTTGTATGCTTCCGAGAATCTTGCGCGACTCAGCGCCTAATTTCTCCTCTTCGCCCTTGATGTAAGGTACGATATTATCGAATATATCCAGACTTGAGACGCCAGGATAGCCTGCCCCCGAGACGGCTTGCTCGGTTATCATGCTTGCTCTTTCGAGGGGTCCGAACTTGTCCATTAGGGCGCGGAAGGGGACGACCATGCCGATTACGGCGCAGTTGGAGTTGCAGACTTGGAAGCCCTGTTTGAGGTTGTGGTGCCGGCGTTGGTGGGGGATGAGATCGAGGTGGCTGAGATTCACTGTGGGGACTACGAGGGGGACGAGCGGGTCGAGGCGGTAGTTTTTGGAGTTGCTGAAGACTGGGATATTGGCTTGGAGGAATGCTAGCTCTGTTGTGGGCGGTTCATCAGCTTGATCCAGATTTCGTACGAATGCCCCTCTGCTTACCCGTCTCGCCTGCGACATCGCTGTCGAGCCCGCTGAACACAAAGTCTACCTCATCCTTGAATTCTTCTGGCGTGCAGCTTTTCACTACCAAGTTCCCGATACGTTCAGGCAATTTTATGCCCTGCTTCCAACTTGCCGCTGCGCTGAACTTTTTCCCAGCACTCCTTGGACTTGCGCCGACAGCTGTTAGGGTGAAGTGCGGGTGGTCATTGAGGAGGAGAATGAATCGTTGGCCGACGCTGCCTGTGGCTCCGAGTACACCTACAATATGACGTGAGTCGTTGTTCCTGTGACTTTGGCTGGAAGATGCACCTACCGCATCGCTTCTTGGGGAATGGTTTGGAGCTCTCCACGGCCATGATTTCTGTACAAATTTGAATTGGCACGGACTATGGCTGCTGTAGACACGGAGAGACAACCTCGAGTGCGAAAGATGGAGAGGTCTGGTTCGAGACTGGCTGAATAGAAGGAAGTTGCGAAGGAGGGGCAATGGGAAAGAATTGTACAGACCAGTCACTCTCTTCAAGGTTGAATGTGACTAACAATGTCTCCAAGGCTTTAGTGGTAGGGAATTGCTGACCCTGGATAGCTATATAATTTGCTGTGCGTCGATTTTTGGAGCTGTGACTGTTCAGGTACGCAACCATTTTTTGGTACCTGTCCGTATTTGGCAGCAGCAGATATAAGGTTTGCCAAGGACGATCTCTCGACTCTGGCAGGCTTCACCTCTTCTCATGGACCAAATTCCATACTACGGCCACCATAGTCTTTCATGCTAGTGTCAAACTATCGCTATCTACCTATTGCTAGTTAATTCGTCTCACATCACCGTCCATCGCCATGGACCGCTACCCGCGCCAGCAGCGGACGCCGCCGCGAAGCTATCGCGACTATGGTATCTTTTGTCACGCGACCTAAGCCCACTGCTCCTCATGTCGGGCTCATGCTGACGTTGATGCCCTCAAGACCGGCCACAGGAGTCTAGAGACTATCGCGGCGATGCACAAGATCGTGGGTCGAGTGGTGATGACTTCAACATCAAGGGACGCGCTGCCGTGAGATCGAGATCCAGATCGCCACGCGAGCATGCTCGCCGTGATGATGGACCGAGGCGACGCGACGGGAGGTTTGACGACAGAGCACATGATGTATGTATAGATGTAGGAGCGCTATCGCATGAGCATTCACTGACTCTACTAGCGTGGCAATCGACGCTGGCCAGCTCGCGATGACTACGACAAGACGGTTCACGCACAGCACTACGTTCAGGAGGCGCCACAGCAGTATCGTGGCGACAAGGACATCGGGTCGGAAAGCCAGCCCATGACCTTCTTACTTGTGCGAGGACTCAAGCCCGCCACTTCGGAAGCTGTATTTGCCAAGGGCCTCGAGAAGCTGTACAAGACTGACGACGCCTCTACTGGAGCTCTACCCAATAGCCTGCGCTCCGTCATGCTGCTCCGCGATCGCGAGGGTGATGGCACGAAGAGCCTCGGATTCGGCTTTGAGTGGTACCATCTTGTCACTGATGCTGTTGCTGCGTTGAAGCGAGCCAGAGACCTCGGCGATGAGTTCACGATTTCGTCCCAAGCCATCAGCGTTGACATGCCTCACAAAGGCGTGTTTCCGCGTGCAGACTCGTTGAAGGAGGCCAGTGACTCGCAATTCACGTTCACGCTGCCCGCGACTGGGGAGGCGCATGTATACAGGGACTCTCGCTTCTATCCTACTGAGACTGTCATCAACACCGAAGGACCTGCTCGCCCCATCGAAGATCTTGCAGAGTTCACGGATGGCGTCCCAAAGTCCGCCACTACTGCGGTCAAAAAAGCGAAGAAGCGTGCACTGGATGACCAATCACAGCCTGCCGCGCCGAAGAAGGTCCATATGGCGCCTGCGATGGTCGCGCTCGCCAACAGGTGGACTTCACGCAGCGCTGATTTGCATGGACAAGGAGAGCCGGAGGTGCGTGAAGCCTCAGCCGAAGCCGCGCCAGCCACAGGCGTCAATGCAACGGAGCAGCGGGCGCAGAGCAAAGCTGCAGAGGCCGAACGGTATCAGACGTTCGCCTACGACAATCCACCCAAGTCATGTTGCTATCTATGCAATAGGATGCTGGGGGACTTAGCAAAGTTGCGAGCGCATGTGGAGAAGAGCCAGCTGCACGCTACCAACCTGGAGAATGAAGACACCGTCAAAGACGCTTACCAGCGTATGGAGAAAGCTGGAGTCGGACGAGAGGTAACAATTGTAGTGGCTGCGTCGGCGCCGGCCAACGTTACAACGCCACCTGACGAGACAACATCGCAGTATGTTGATCGCGCTGCATTACGTCGCCAGGAGGAGAAAGCGCGCAGTACGGCAGCGAATTACGACAAACCCAAAGGCTTTTCTCTGAAGGGCGCTAAGGCTGCCACCAAGTCGGACGACGCTGCCACTGCGGCTCCGCTGTCCAAAGGGCTCGGCATGCTCCAGAAGCATGGCTACACCGCCGGCCAAGGTCTTGGCGCTGTTGGAAGCACCGGGCTAGCTGTCCCCATAGCTACTGATCTATACGCTGCCGGTGTTGGGCTTGGTCATGCAGGCGGTAAAGTCGGCGATGCTGTGACTGAAGCCGAGAAGGCTACTAAAGGCGATCAGGCTGGTTACCTCGACAAGATGAAGGAGGTATCGAGGGCCAGGTATGAGGCATTGAACAATGGAGGCAGCAAGGAGCCGTAGGAGGCTTGTGCTACCGTCAGGTCAAGTCGGCTTATGAGGCCGATCATCATTGTGAATATTGGGATGGGCTACACAGGATCAAGCCTGTACTACTTGACTGTCATGCGCTGGCCTGTGACGGGTCTCGGATCTTCGGTAGTACGCGTGTATGCAAGAGATTGTGGCACGTTGCACTTCACTGTCCACAAGCAGAACTCTCTTCAACATTTCTCAGACCACCTTCTCGATCTCGTCGCTGTGTACGTGAAGTGTCAGGCAAGCACCTCGCGGTTGCGGCTGACTTGAGATATAGACCAGGATCGCACGAGTATACGCATACGCGCGACGGGCATACCGTTCGTGCCCGGCCCCGTGGAAGTACACCAATACCCAAGCAGGCCCGACAGCTACGCCGGTGACCTGCAGCAACCCCATGGGGAGAGCTATGCGCCCAGTGGACGGCAAACTCGATTGCCGACTTCACCCCCGGCGTCTCAGCCCTGCTCGCGGCCCTGCTCGCCTGCACAGTCTTCACGATATTTTAGATGGATTGCAAGGGACATACGCCGCGGTTTGGCCGACTCTGTGAAGCATTTGCTGAAGTCAGGTACCGCGCGTTGCAGCCCTACACTTACGACTTGACACCTGCCATGTTTGGCTACATGGTGGATGTGCCGTATCGATCGTAGGAGATTCCCGTCTGACGTGCATGCGATGAAACTTGAAGGGCCCCTGCTTGATGTTCAGCTGCGCGATCGCATTGTGTCAGCGACGAGCATGCTGGTGAGGACGGGAATGCGGCGTTGCTGTCGGTATTGCGTGCGGCACAGTGATTTGCATGGCCAACTAGGATGTCCATGTTCGTCGTGTCGGCTTGCTGTGACGAAGTGGGCAGAGATGAAGTGGCTTGGTGATCTGGTGTAACCGAGCCGTTACATGTTCTGCAGTCCGCCCAGTCTGGTTCGATGTATTGTACGGATGCCTCGGTTTGCGCAATAGCTACCCGGCACCTGGGGGCTCTGACACCGTTCATGAGACCTTGGATAATAATCTCGATGTGCTTTCCCAGCATCGCATTGCGAACAATGCACGCCATCCCCATGATCCGGCTACGCAAGCTACGCGACGTTTCTGTGCCTGCAGGAGGCCAATGCACCGTAGCGTGGCCGACCCAGCCAATTGACCCGGGGTTTGACGCGCGGGTGACGGGGGCGGTTGAACCACCCTGCAGCAGGGGATGCGATTTGGTGCTCATTTGACATCGCATCGCCCATCTTGGGCCATCGCTCCAGTAGTCACCGTTCGGGTGCTCGCGACTTGGATACTGCGCCTTCGCCAGAGTCATGTCCACGGGCCGTCTAGGGCAAACCAGCCGTTTGGAGCTGATGCGAGACGCCGCGCCGTGACCTTTTCAAATTACCTACAGTAGCCATTGAAGAGAGTCACGATGGCTCTACGCGGGTGCGCGGCATCGGTCGTGAGATATCGGCGAATTTGCTGTGCGGCAAGTGCAGTCTTCATCTGATGGGTGCGCCATAGCCGTTCGCTTCTGCGCGCGGCTCCGCTACTCGTATATTGTTGACGGCCGCCGACGTGCCAGAACGCGTGCATAGATTAACGAGGTGCGCTAGGAATAGCCAGTGGGCAGCTGAGCATGACACGGCGTTGGTGGCACAATCATTGCTGTGGGCATCAGGTAGTGCACAGTAAACTTTCTCTATTGTCTGCTATTCTTCCTTTGACTTTGCACTCTTCGTTCGCGTCTGAGAATTAGGCCTAGCGACTGACTGCACTGGAGTTCACCACACGACCGTCGGCCCGGCAAAGCGTTCGTTACCAGGGCGTGTTGATTTGCGCACGCGCATGCGATCCTGGACCGACCACGCGAGCTCACGACATTAGCCGTGATCAGCATTGTCCGTGGCTACTTTGCGACATCACATGCCCATGCTGGATAATGGCTACCATGTCGTGAAGGCGATGTTCTGGAATATTGCTTGCTGCAAGTAGTGACCTGATCCACACCTGGGTTCTTGGAAGGTGAACGCCACTAGAATATACTTGGATCTACCCTCTAACCACACTGCTTTCGACAGAGTCAAAGCTGTTGAAATCACGCTCCTTGCGATTCCCTCAGTATCTGTGATAGTACGTATTCACGGTCACTCTACCGGCTCACTTCACCGACGGACAATTGGCTCTGCACGGCAACAGGATCCTCACTTGAGCAACATCACTTCGAAGCCGAGAAGTGCTCATCACTCCCGTGACTGGCGACCGTCTGGTGAAGGCATAGTCAATACCGCCTGCGAGCTCAGGTCTACTTGCTGCATGAAAGTACCGACTACTGTCGCGTGACCTCGCTCACTCACCTCTCTATACTGGACCCACCCCCATATTCCCAGAGATCAAGCGCAAGGCCCATCATGTCGTCGGACACAGACCTCGACTCGAGAGCCGGCCTCCAAGGCTACTACCCAGCTCCTCACAGCATCGAGCCTCTTCCCAGAGACATCCATTACGGGCTCATCGTCGTCGGCCTATGCGGCTTGGCATCATTTCTTTCAACACTTACCCTCTTCACGTTCCTGGTCTACCGGTTCTTCTCTTGGCGGTCACATTACAAAACCTTCATTGGGTACAATCAGTACATTGTACTTTTCCTCAACTTAGTCTTTGCCGATCTGCTACAAGCCACGGCATTCCTCATTAGCTTCTACTGGATCCAACGAGATGCTATCCTCGCCCCAACCAACGCCTGCACAGCGCAAGGCTTCATGCTGCACTTTGGAGATGTGGCAAGCGCCTTCTTTGTGCTGTCTATAGCAGTCCACACCTACACTACCGCTGCACTTGGCCATCGCATCCAGTACAACATGTTCGCCCTCGGGATCGGCATCTGCTGGGCCTTGGCACTCCTGCTAACAGTCCTCGGCCCAGCGATGTATGGCCGACGTTTCTTTGTTCGTGCTGGTGCCTGGTGCTGGGTCAGCAACGACTACGAGACCGAGCGATTAGCACTTCACTACGTCTGGCTCTTCTTGGCCGAGTTTGGGCTCGTGATCATCTATCTCCTCACCTTCTTCAGCCTGCGGAGGAAGACTCATCGGCTGTTCGCGGACCAAGCAAGCAGTGGCAGTGTACCGAATCAGACCACCATCCGCGCAGTGAACCGGATCACTAAGCTCATGATGCTTTACCCAATCGTCTACGTTACGCTCACGATCCCCATCAGCTCGGTGAGAATGTGGAGCATGGCCCACCATGGCCAGAGCGTAGCCGACGTCACAGCTTGCACAGTCGGCGCACTGCTAGCAAGTTGTGGCTGGGTCGACTCCCTTCTATACACTCTTACGAGGAAGCGACTGCTGCAGGAGACCATGGGCGCAGGCGGGACAGCTCGGAGCGGCGATAATAATGCAAGCGGCGGCGCCAAGGGCAAGCAGAACTCAATCATGCAAACTATGACTTACACCGTGCGGAGTCATAGCATGGAGATTGCTTCCCCGTCACAAAAGCAGCATCAACGCGGCTCATTCATGAGTGGCGAGGCGAAGGAGATGGGTTTCGCAGAGAGGGAATCAGCGCGTCGGACGAGGAACAAGAGTGTGGGTGTCGTCAGTGAGCATACGGTGGAGACGCGGACACCAAGTCCGTCGGGGAGCGTAGACCCGATCATCAATGGCGTTGGGGAGAGGGGAGGTATGAGGAGGATGCTGAGTAGTGGAAGGAAGGAAGCAGGACTCGATGACAGCTACGAGATGAGGAGTATGGGCGGGAAACCTGACTGGAGAGGGAGCCGATGAGATGGAAGAAGCGAAGGCCGAGAGGATGCGGACGAAAAGTTTACTGCTACTCCAGAGGGTCAAGGCAAGCTTAAAGAGGAGACAACAGATACGTATATGCGGCAGATGCGGCAAGTGGTGAATGCCTGCCCAGAACAGATCACGAGAAGATGATACCCAGGCGTTCACGGGACTGAGGTATTATGACCATGGGACGTGTACATATACTGTACTATATCTTGCAATAACCTCCCCGAGGTAAGCCACGTGGCCATGCGCAATTGCCAGCCTCAGTGTCCGCTTTTTCACATGTGGTACCCAAGATGGAGAGAAGCTGCGCCTACAGATTGCACGACCTCCACTCTCTCGGCAATTAGACGGAGCCTGCCTTAGCGTCCGCGGAGTCCTCCGCGAGAGTACAGTCGTGGATTCGTTGTGTCGAGAGATCCGGCTCGCTATATAGAACAGCTCGCCTTCTCCACTGTGTAGTGTGAGTGACAATGCGCGTATGGAGCGACCCATCGCAGCACGGGCATCTTCCGGAAATCTTGAAGCACAGGGCACTGAGATCAGAACCACCTGGACCTTATGCCCACCAACAGACCTGTGCGTGCTACAGCTGCTGGACATTGGCGACTCTTCCGACTAACTAACTGTTTACGACCATAATCGTTTTCAATCCAGTGTAGCAGGGCATCACCTCTTCGTACGCGCCACACGCCTCGCCTGGAAGTCGACGAGATTCCCCGCCAGGTATCGCAGCCCCTCCTCACCGCGGAGCAACTCGTGGCCTATCTCCTTCGCATACTCCATAACAAGCTTCTGTAGTTTCACCGCCAAGATCGCAAACAGACCTCCCAGTGTCGCGGCGGGATCGATGTCGAAGTCGCAGGTCAGTGTCTGGGAATAGGTGATACTGTTGCGTGAAGAGGGCCGGCTATAAGAGACGTTGATTTCCCCCCCAAGCTTCAGCGGCGCGCTCGCGATCTTTGTTGTAGCGGCTAAGCTCCGCTTGACTGCGCTAGATTCGAAGAGGGTTTTCGAAGTTTCGACGAGAGCCGCAAAATCTGTCGCCGACTTGTCGAGCGTGAATTTGAACGTCCAGCGCTTGTCTGTCGCATTACTGTCTCTATAGACGAGTGACAGCTGCGTGTGTGGCAAGGGCTTCGCAAGGTGTACTAGCATAGGATTCAGCTTGATGCCCTTGGAAGGGTCTGTGCCACTGTGAGTGTGGACGAAGAACATCTGCTTTCGGAGAACCGTGGAGCGGGTGATGAGGTCGTGGAAGTAGTGGTTCAGGAGCTTCAGCTCCAGCAATTGCCTCTGGGTGACGCTCTGCTGGAGAATGGTTTCGGCCAGCTCTGTAATGCCGAAGACTCGCTGGGCAGCGGAAAGATGCGGCATGGTGGTATCGTGCGCGATTGTCTAGGTCGTGGCAATAGTGAGATCAGGAGCCGCTATGATCGGAGGTCGAGTCTTATGGCTATCTGCGGATGCCGGTGCGGAAGATACGATGCTCTAGAGTATGTGGTGCAAGATATGTATAGAGGACGTGCAGGTGTTGATGCATTTTGCGAGCGGATCGACCTGTCCTCGATGCTAGAGCTAGTGAAGTCAAGTAAAGTGAAGTATATTTTGCATCCGGAAAGTGGAGATTTCATTGCTGCCTTCCGCCGTGAAGTGAGGATGCAATGTTGTCAAAGGCAAAAGAAGCTGACACCAATGTGGGTCACCGCAGTGGTCAGCATACAAAGACAAACTCACGCCAGCTGGAATTCAACTGAAACCAGTTTGCCATCTCCACGTCCTGTGGCATGAAAAACCAGGCAGCACCAGCATCATCTCTGTCTCCACATCTCTTGAACGGTCCACGCTTATTCAAGGCACTCCATTGACAGGCGAGAGGAGCTGAGGCGCCCTCGAAGGTGTCCCGGAAGCTTCGCACTTCCGTCACTCGACATCCAAGCTCAATTCCTCGAGTGTTGCATATATCGGCCCCAAGTACTGCCGCCTGATCCTCTGCCTCGCATTCACAGCCTTCAATGTTGCCCTCGACGCTTCTAAGCGCACCTCGAACGCCTGGATCTTCGAGGCTAGAATGTTCGTGCGCTCGCGCACCAGTTCATCCAGCTCAATTGCGAAGGTCGAGATCAGCCCCTTTAATGTAGTACATGGGTCGAGCTCGAACTCATATACAATCTTAGTCAGTGGACGATCGCGCTCACACCAGAGCTCGATCCTTCCGGTAAGTAGAAGCGGCGCACTCGCGATCAGAGTAGCTGCCAGGCTGGTGGACTTGGTTGTAAGTAACCGAAGAAGAGCTCTCGAGGCATCGACTAGCTCGGCGGCACATGCAGTGCTGTGCCCGACGGTAATTTTGAACACCCAGCCAGTGCCTATGCCCACACTTTTATGGTGGGCCAATCAAATGTATCTTGGGAAACGCGTGCGCAGCTGAACAAGGGAAGGATTCAGAGAGGTGCGCATCGTTGCGTCGGTGCCATCGTGTGTATGTAGCAGGAACATCTGCTTCCGGAGAGGAGTTGAGTTTGTGATGATGTCGAGCATGCGATGGTTGACGGTCTTGAGGGCGAACAACTCGGCGGATCGGAGGCCATGGAGAAGATGCGCTCCGTAAGCTTGGTGATTGCGAAGAGTCGCTGCTCGGCTGTGATGGCCGGCATCACTCGGTGTTGGAGTGTCGATACCAGTTTCAGTGATTGCCAATCGAGCTCAGAGTGGAGGCAGGATATGGAAAAGGATTGAAAATTTAGTATCAGAGTGTTCAACAAACGGAAGTGATGCACAAGTCGGCACGAAGCGAGTCGATCATACTGAGCAGGAAGGAGCAAAGAAGACTTCCGTGATGTCATGAGGGACCTTGTGTGGGTGACGCGAACTATGAACTAAAGGTCACGAAGAAGAGAGAGATACTTCTCTTGAAACATGCAACTCTTCGTGACATAGTGCGAGCACGCATAGCACATGCTGCTTCTGAGTGCGCCGCGAGTGTCATCTAGCGCGCCCTGCATCGCTGAGAGACAGATGCGAGTCCTAGATTTCGTCGCCAATGGCTTCCTCTCCTTCTCATGGATCGTATCCAGGAATGCCATCGTCATCGCATGTCTTTAGGGGCAGAATCTAGGAGTGGGCGCCATCTAGACCTGCGAAATCCCAGAAGAGCGGACATAGTGCTGCTTGCTCGCTCCTTCTCGCAGTTCGACCCGCGATCAGTACCGCGCCCCTCGCAATCGCACCATCTCCAGAATGAATGCTGCTAGGATGTCTCCAAGGTCGAATCATTGCTCAAGGTGAAATGAGATTTCATCGAGCGGCTTGGACTACCAACCTCGCCGGCATATAGCTCGCCGCTGAGCGCTAGAGGAGCATTTCCCACCTTAGTGCGTAACACACCACTTGCTCCGGCACGTGTCGCCTTGATAACTGCCTTCGCGTCGCATTCAAAGACCGTAGGAAGAGAACTGAGCTGGAGTGTGCCGCCGGTCACCTTTTGGGTCTGTATCCCGCCTGTAGCAGAATGACTCGACCGTGAACGGGAACCGCTTGTGCATCCCAGGAGCAAGAGAATTGATGCCAATAGGTTTGGAGGTATCGGTACCGTTGTGTTCATGCACCACGAACATCTGCTGTTGTATCGGCAGCGAGCTCTTGATGACGCGGTTGAAGTGGCGACTTACGCGCCGCAATGTGAAGAGTTGCGCAACCCTGATTCCGTGGCTCAAGATGTTTTCGGTGAGTCCCACTATCGCGAAAACCTGGTGAGTGGCCGAGAGAGCGTTCGCCAGGCGGTTATTGTGGATCTTGGGTGCGACAATGGGTATGTCGTCGTCGATGGTCGCCACATTGTGTGAGCGTTGGCTGTTGGAACATTAGCGTGGCGCTTGCATCGATCAGCAATAGACATCTTACGCGAATAAGCCCGAAGCGCGACCGTTGATGAGAGATTGGGCTTATGGTTCGATGGTTTTGTGAGCTTGGTCTCCAAATTGAGAGACACAGAAAGATGGTGTGATTCGCCGCGTCGGATGACGCCTTCAATATGGACCGAGTGTCAAGGAAGGCAGAAGCGACCGAGGATGGGCGAAAGTTCCAGCTTATACTTCTCCACGCTTGGATGATCGTAGTCGTTGAAGTGGCTTTACGCCGTACATTGCTGCTAATGCTGTAAAGTCGAGATCGAATGCCGTGAAGAGGAAGGCGATGAGCTGCCAAAGAGGACAAGAATAGTCTGGCCGCGTTCCCACGGGAGAATATGAGGCGTGTCCTGTCGCAGCCACGGCTATAACGGCATGGGAGTACCACATGGCCGCCATGAGAGAGATCCATAGCGGGCTTGAGCCTCTCGGGTATCTTATATATCGTGAGTCGTCACATCGTCACCACCACGCGTCCCTCCTCACTGCGCAGCCATACTCTTCCGCAACTGCCTCTCCCTTTGCGTAGACTGCAGCTCAAGCCTGCCCACAGCATAGCTCAACCTCTCCTTCTTCTGCCTCAGCTGCGTCAACCTCCTCGTCTCTGCCTCCGTCAACGCCTCCCCTGCGCCCACAGACCCTCTAGCCGCAGCAGGACTCCCACTCCCACCACTCGGCCGACTCGCATTACTTAGCCTCCCTTCCTGCAGCTCCGCCTTCGCCATGAGGCTCTGCTCGCGTCTTGCTAGCTTATCGAGATGTACTTCAACGCGTGAGAGGAGATTGTCGAGTTCGGGTTCGAGGGAGGATAGGAGGGTTTGTTGGGCCGTGCGGAGGGAGGGCTCGGAGACGAGCTCGAAGTGCTGGGGTGGTACTTAGCTAGATGCGTGCAGAGATAATAGAGAGAGGTGGGAGCTACGCGAGTGGTTTGCAGCACCCTGCTCAGACGCGGGTAGTCGCTAACGCCCGCGTCGAGGATGTTGATGCTGGAGTCTAGGAGCTGCATGCTGGAGCGGAGGGAGGCGACGCAGCCTTGAAGAGCGGCATGGGAGGCGCCGTCCATGGATAAAGGTTGAGCAGCGCACTGTATAGTATTGTCACACCATTGTACGCGAGGCAAGTCAAATCGCAATGTCAACATCGCGTCTGAAGTTCCGCGCCGGCAAGTTCCGATTCTGCCAAGACCTAGCTCAATGCCTCCCGTGAGGTCTCTCACTTCCTCCGCCAGCATCGACTACCTATAGCCCAGATCACCACACTCATCACACCGCACAATACATACGATGCCTCTCCTCGGAAAGAAGTTCCCTGCGCCCATTGGTGAGCCTGTCGCGATATCGAGCGAAGCGGATCTAGGCTAATCCAATCTCCAGCGGCACCCATGTGGCCATTCTACACCGCCGGTACGATTCCACAGCGCCGAGATGAGCAGTTTGGGAAGAGTGGAGCGTAGAGGGATGGAAACCTCAGGAGCTGACAGGACATTACGCAGGCCTCGTGATCGCATACGGCATCAACTCTCTGCAGGGCGCAATGATGAACTGTATGTACACCCACAACAAGAGGCGGAGTAGCTGCGGATCAAAGACAGCTGGGATGGTCTGATGTGCTGTGAGAAGCTGACAACATATCGCAGCCGATGAGTTCAAGAACGATCCCCGAAACCCGAACTCGAACGCGCCGGCAAAACCTCACTAGAAGCGCTATTGTAAACAGCACCTGGACGAGGACGTGGAAGGTGTGATGGAGAGGTTCTAGACACGTCGGTGCAGTAAGATGTCTGAACGCGAGTAGAAGACTTCCCGGACTGGAGCGAAGACACTGTATATACCACCGAGAAGACCTGTAGCATCTCCCAAAGCTCTCAAGCACTGCCATCAGGATGAGCTTACGGATGCTCCTTTGTTGTTGCCGAGACAGAGCGCGGACTTTCGCGGCTTGCCGTATTGATAAACCATACGGGTATTGGTGAATAAGTCTGGAGAGCCTCTACGCCTTCCGGAGAGCTTTGAAAGCAAAAAGTCGCTCTCCTGCAGCATTGTCACACCATTCTCACGCTTGGAGACCGTATGGGTTGACAAGTAAAGCGCCAGTGGACGCCTCGCAGACTGTCAAAGTACGGGGTTGTTGTTGACTCGCGAACCAGAATCTCAACAAGAAGATGCTCACCTTCATGAGGTGACTCAGGCGCTGAAGTCGTACGGAGTGACACAGTGAGCTGAATACATTATCCAATCTGACGCCCTAGGGAGCACAAACAGGCAGCTGAGGCCATCATGAAGGCCGCCCTTGATGTGGATGTATCTAGGTGACGTCCAGATCGTGCATCGCTATGAATAGAGATCACATGTACCTGCTACCGATCTGTGCAAGCGGAAGGGCGTATGGCCGGCATGAATCGGCCTCTATGCATATGCTTGACAAAGCTATGCTGCAGCCACCAACATGGGCGCTTACAGTGTAGCTCAAGTAAGCTTGTGTATGAGCGAGGTACTGAAGTCTCGTGTGCAGTGGACATAGGCACTGCTATGGGAGACTGCAACACAACAGCAGAGTAACATCCATAGCGTACAATCAGCCTAGTTCGCAGTGTCTCAGCGGTGATCTAGCCTTTCAGATCGACCAAAGAACCTGCTGTCAGGAACGTGGCAACACGCCCTTTGCAAAGTCAGGGATTCGTGTCGTGAAAATGACCCTGTCACAGTGAAGCTGATGACCGGCAGTCACGCCTTGCCAGAGCTCCTCGTATTACACGACTCTTGACAGCACATGCATGTCTCTTTGTTCCCAATTCACCATCAACCGCAGTAGGTGGCAGTGAAGGCAGCCAGACAAAGTGAGGCAATTCGTCTCTGGCTCGGCTTTCACCAACGCCCCACTTTCCCTGAACCTGAGGTTCGCGTTTCACCAGCGCCGGCCGGTCTTGCCTTTGCCTTGCCAAGCTTGGGCTTGTGGCTCGCTCCTCATCCAGACAGACGCAGCCTGACCGCTTGCTCACACACCTAAACAACACACACCACCCCCCTCTCCGCCTCCACCACCGCCACCGTCACTGCACGCTGCGGTTAGGTACCGACACGTTCAGCATACCTACCCGCATCCGGCTCCGCTCCAGCTCTCATCACAACACACGTCAAGCCTCGACAAAGAGGCTGAAGCAAACATGACGACAATGGTATGTCCTCTACCCTGGTGCTGTCACGGCACACATACACCTCACTACGGCAAGGACAGCAGTTGTGACTGACACACAGCAGGACCTTCGCGTAGGTAATAAGTACCGGATTGGTCGCAAGATCGGCAGCGGTAGCTTCGGTGACATCTACCTGGGTATGCCTCTACTGACTATGCTTCACTATATGACCATACTGACACCTCAGCACAGGTACTAACATCATCTCTGGCGAAGAGATCGCCATCAAGCTTGAGTCGGTGAAGGCCAAGCACCCCCAACTCGAGTATGAAGCTCGCGTCTACAAATCCCTCGCCGGCGGTGTTGGCATCCCCTTCGTCAGATGGTTCGGTACGGAGTGCGACTACAACGCCATGGTGCTCGACTTGCTCGGCCCCTCCCTCGAGGACCTCTTCAACTTCTGCAACCGGAAGTTCTCGCTCAAGACTGTGCTCCTGCTCGCGGACCAGCTTATCAGCCGTATTGAGTACATCCACGCCAAGAGCTTCATCCATCGTGATATCAAGCCGGACAACTTCCTGATGGGAATTGGCAAGAGAGGAAATCAGGTCAACGTGATTGATTTCGGGTTGGCGAAGAAGTACAGGGACCCGAAGACGCACTTCCACATCCCATACCGTGAGAACAAGAACTTGACGGGCACGGCTCGTTATGCTTCGATCAACACCCATCTTGGTGTCGGTATGTGTTCCTGAGGTCATGTTGCCTTTCTCTCAGATACTAACCGTGTCACAGAGCAATCCCGTCGTGATGACATGGAGTCTCTTGGCTATGTCATGCTCTACTTCTGCCGTGGCAGCCTTCCATGGCAGGGCCTTAAGGCGGCGACCAAGAAGCAGAAGTACGATCGCATCATGGAGAAGAAGATGACCACGCCCACTGAGGTCTTGTGCCGCGGCTTCCCCAACGAATTTGCCATCTACCTCAACTACACCCGCTCTCTCCGCTTCGACGACAAGCCAGACTACTCCTACCTCCGCAAAATCTTCAGGGATCTCTTCGTCCGTGAAGGTTTCCAGTACGATTATGTTTTTGACTGGACTGTCTACAAGTACCAGAAGAACGCCCAGGCCATCGCCCAGCAGACTCAGACCGGCCCTGCTGCCGCCGAGGAGGCCGACGAGAAGCCACGCCGGACGAACGCGGCGACTGCGGGCAACAGCGGTATCACTGACAAGCGTCGCGGCCCAGTGAATCCGAGACCCGAGGGCACCGGAATGTGAGTTGCCGCAGCACATGACTCTGCCCTCCTCCGCTCTTGTAAGCGCCTTCCCTCTGCGTTCGAACGTTGCTTTGGCGCGAGGGACCTTCAGAACCCTGCTAACGTTTCGTTCTCGCTCCATCAGGCAACTCCGTTCCAGCAAGCGCGGTGCTGAGCCCTCTTACAACAATTACTGAGCGGCTTGGACTGGGTAGAGTTGCTCTGCAGTGACTTGCATCGACTCCTTTCAACTCTTTACCTTGTGGCGGCTCATCCCGGCACGAAATATCTTGGTGCGTCTTCATGGCGGACCGGACATCATCGACACCTCTCATATCGGTATCAACCTGCGTAATATATGGCTGTGCGCGTCAAGGCCGGTATCTGTACTCGACATGGCTTTGCTGGACGTTCTATGTGACTCTGGCGATACTTTGTTCGAGGCGGACGCTGGCGAATACGTGAACAAGCTATTCGCAGCTCTTCTGGCGTGTCACTCGGCAGGACTCTTGGGCGTCGGCTTCTCTCACAATCAACAAGCACGACATACCGGGTTTACCTGCAGGCGAACGCCACCGACAGAGATCTTGAGACATTGATCTGTCGACACAACTTTTCTTTGCACTGTTTAGCACATGCTCACCAACCATCACACCGACGATCCCCCCAATACTATCGATATCACCCTTCCGATGATTGAACGGCCATACTCGGGTATTTGACGGGCATGCTGGAGGTTTCTTTACTAGATTGCATGTTTGGGGGTGGCGCACTCGGGATCCGGGGATGCACTCGTGGGGAGGTAATAGCATCGGAGGACGAGGAGACTGGTAGCAGAGGCTCGCCGGGAGTGTTCGTCTAGAAGTGCGGCTGTCTCGAAAGAGCATTCGCTTCGATTGGCTGGACGTCAGTCTGGCCATGGACGGCTTCATGGTCTAGGTTCTGCTCCGGACGAAGAAGGGAAGGACTGCTGCATAGTTTTGGTCAATTGATTCTCACTGAACACCTTCTGTGTCTTCTCATCATTGCACTCGGATACCAATCGTCGATTTCTAATGAAGGCGATCATGGTGATCTTAATGGACTGTGAAATCGCACGTGACACCCCACCTCCTCCACACATTAGCGCCTCGAATTATTTGTCAATGTTAATTGCATCGCCTCCCAGCTGTTCCTACGATCGTGGCCTTCTCGTATCCCCATTGCTCCAACACCTCCCTCACATGTCCTGGGTATGCTCGCCGCCGTCTCCATACACCGCACAGCGTGCAACACTTGCAGATTACGAGCACTCATCGCCAGTAAAACGCTTGGAAGGAGTCGAGGGTTCGCTGTCCCAGCATTGCTTTCCAGAAGGGAACTGGGAAGCGCGCGTTCGCGCGGAACAGGCAGCGATGGGCAGTATTTTCCGCGCAAGAGAGGGTTTTCGACTTCGGTGGCATTGGGCGCGAGGAAGAGACGAGGGCAAGGCGTGGTCCTCGACACCATAGCGCTTCCTGCAAGAAATGGAGTTGAGGAGAGGGCGGGCGTTGTGGGTGAGAGTCCCTCAGCTTCAGCCCAGTCAGACCAGGTTGCAGAAGAAAATGCGGATGCTGCGCCGGAACTCACCGACGAGGACTACGCCATGCTGGCCGAATGTGTGGATGCCCTGGACGCTGCTGTGCTCGCTGAAAATGACCTGGAGGCGCTGAGAGAGGTTCTGGAGCAGTATGCTGGCGATGCGAGGGTTTTGGCTGTGCGAGAGGTCTTTGGGGAGAAGCTACCTGTAGGGTTGTTGATGGAAGAGGATGAGATGAGGTTGTATGAGGAGATGTATGGTGGGATTGAGGGGGTGGAGTTGGGGGTGTGGTATGAGATGCAGGCAGCGATGGAGAGCGAGGGCGCGGACGAGGGTGAATGGGGGGCCGAGACAGTGGATGAGGACAATGAGGGAAGTAAGGCGCTAGAGACAAGGGAAAGGACAACGGCAGCGGACCTTCGTCTCGAGGAGGATATACGTGGTATCCGAGATGAGGACATCGACGACGAAGCAACAGATTACGCGGAGTCTGGACCCGACTCAACGGCGCGAGCCCATCATCTCACGATCGCCAACCGCGCATCGACTTCGCCCTCCACCCTGCAGCTCTCGAAGCTCACCCTAACAGATCAAATCCAAGCCATCGTTGCCAACACCTCGCCAGTTCATCTTACGGAAGCAGCCCACAAGATCTTCGGCGGCATCGGACTACCTTACAGCGTTTCCACGCCCTCGTTAGCGAAGACCATGCAGCAGAAGCCTGTAGCACTGGATGTCTCGCAGGGGCGGATGACAGATATGGAGGGTGATGCGTTCATGGCTGTTCTGATGCCTGCTATGTACGCTACGGTCACAAATGTGCTCACAGAGACGAGGAAGCGGCTGGGGACTGCGTGGGCAGAGAGTCTTGTGCGCAAGGCTGAGGCTGGAGAGTTAAGGATCTTAGATGCCGGAGGTGCTGGGGCGGGTGTGTTGGCTGTGCGGGAGCTATTGAGGGCGGAGTGGGAGAGGATGCATGAAGATGACATCTCCCTAGATGCGGGCACGGCCGTGGCAGAGCCTGACGGGAAGATCGGTGGCAGTGGACTCAGTGCGCCACTGGGCAACGCAGTGGTGCTCACCGGCTCTGACGCACTTCGCCACCGCTCCTCGAAGCTACTCGACAACACCACCTTTGTCCCTAGACTACCCGACTACGGCCACACCGAGACTGCGAAGCAGACTGGCAAATTCGACTTTGTCATCGCACCCCATACGCTCTGGCCGATTCGCGAGGACTACGCCCGACGCACTCACGTTGACAACATGTGGTCCCTCGTTCATGCTGATGGAGGTGTACTCGTTATGCTCGAGAAAGGCGTGCCCCGCGGCTTCGAAGCCATAGCCGGCGCACGGCAGCATCTCCTCAATGCTCACATCGCTTCGCCAGGCGACGAGGCCCGCAGCGCTAACATTCGGGAACCGGAGATCGAATGGGAGGGATCTGGACCGACCAAGGAAGCAGGGATGATCATCGCCCCTTGCACGAACCACACTGCCTGCCCTATGTACTCCGGCGCCAACAAGGGCACGGTAAAGGGACGGAAAGACATATGCCACTTTGAGCAACGCTACATCCGACCGCCGTTCTTGCAGAAGATCGTGAATGCTCGGGACAAGAACTTCGAGGATGTAAAGTTCTCCTACCTTGCAGTGCTGAGAGGGCAAGATCTCCGGTCACCTCAGCCCAAGACGCCGAACATCTTCGCAGACCAGCCGGTTGCACTGCAAGGTCCGGAAGCATTGGGGCTCGCTGCAACGGGCTATGAGCTACACAGCCGGGAGGCCGACGCTGGCGTCTCATCCCTCTCCCTCCCTCGCCAAATCCTCCCACCTCTCAAACGCCACGGCCACGTCACAATGGATCTCTGCACTCCCCTTGGCACGCTCGAGCGCTGGGTCGTGCCAAAGTCTTTCTCGCGACAAGCCTACCGCGACGCGCGTAAGACTCAATGGGGCGATCTGTGGGCGCTTGGCGCGAAGACTAGGGTCGAGAGAGCTGCTCGCGGGGCGGGCAAGCATGCTAAGAAGGAGGTTCTTCTGGATGCAGAGGAGGGACGGGTGCCGAGGAAGGGGTTGAGTAAGAGGAAGATCAAGGAGAAGAGGAGGGGAAAGGAGAGGAGGGCGGGGAGGGTTGGGGTGTTGTTGGGGAGGGACGAGTTTGGGTAGAATCTTACCTTGCAGAACACAATATACTGCATAGACAGACTTGTAAAATAGAGAGCACTAGGACTGCCTCGAGGAGCCACGTGGCAGCTCAACGCCACAGTACTGCCGGGCATTGTTCACTTCTCTTTAGCCCCATCGCAGAGCAGCAGCTCCTTCCTCAAAGAAACTCCAGTCCAGCCGCTTCCGGCTGTTGCGACAAGCGCTGACCTTGCCCTATCACCATTGCGCTGCCAACGTCCAACACAGCTTGATCGTCGACGATGCTTTCTGGCGCCTAGGTTGATGTATATACCATAAGGTACAAGATCATCCATCTGAACATACACAGATCATGTACTAGAGCGGGAGTTGTACAGTGATAAGATCCGGCAGCTTTCTCTTTCTTCCACCCGACGGCTCGTCCCGCCTCATTCAAGGGACGGACTTCGCTCAACCGACTCCAGATCTGTAGGCGAAGGAGGACCCCTCTATCGAAGTCTATCCTTGCAAGGACCCTATATCGCAACAGCTCGGCATAAATCCCATCGACCGACGGTCGTGGTCTGGCATTGCCTGGAATTCAGGCGCAGTTGCATCTGTACGACATTGCATTGCTCATTGTTGCCCGCAGGCGGAGAAGTGGCGGGGAGACCTGGGAAGACGAACGGAGTTTGTTGCCGAGAGCAAGGCAGAATATAGGAAAAGAATTGTTGGTGTTGTTAGAGGAGAGTGGCATCGGAGGACTAGCTGGAAGAGAGGAGCGTCGCGTATAGACATTGAACTGGGAGGGTCACATCTGGACGCTTGAACAACATCTGCACCTGAACGATTGGTCCGCATACAGCTGCAACGCCCTCTCACGAATACAAACTCAACATCGATAGACCGCCCTTCCGCTCGCTACACCTCGCCCCTCGCCCCGACTCTCCCAACCCCGGATTCGCCCCCTTACCGCGCCAATCATGGCCACTCAACCAACGCAATCACTGAAGTGCGTAGTCACCGGCGACGGAGCAGTGGGCAAGACATGTCTCCTGATCTCATACACCACCAACGCCTTCCCGGGCGAATACATTCCCACGGTCTTTGACAACTACAGCGCGTCTGTCATGGTGGACGGGAAGCCGATCAGTTTGGGACTGTGGGATACAGCAGGACAAGAGGATTACGATCGATTGCGGCCGCTGAGCTACCCACAGACGGATGTGTTCTTGATTTGCTTCAGTATTGTGAGTCCGAGTAGTTTCGACAACGTGAAAGCGAAGGTATGTCCTCGGTGTGGGGTGGGAGGGTGTGGTTAGGGTGATGGCAAGCTGACTGGGGATTGATAGTGGTTTCATGAGATCGAGCATCATGCGCCTGGTGTGCCGATCATACTAGTCGGTATGCTCCCATATCGCTCATCACCATTCCTGTATAGCGTACTGACATCTTTCCTCAGGCACGAAGCTCGATCTCCGCGATGACCCAGAAGTGAAAGAGCAACTTCGTCAGCGGAAAATGGCGCCCATACAATACGAGCAAGCGGTAGGTGTTGCGAAGGACATGAGGGCGGTGAAGTATTTGGAGTGTTCGGCATTGACGCAGAGGAACCTCAAGAGTGTGTTCGATGAAGCTATCAAGTAAGTCATCCGATATTCTAACGAGCTGAACGAAATATAGCGGGAGTGTGGGTGCTGATATCTTGACAAGGGCAGTGATAAGCCCGCGACCGCCGGTCAAGCCCAAGAAGAAGTCGTGCACTATATTGTGAGGCTGCTGGGAAGATATGATTGGTGTTATTGGCGAGCGAGGAGCTTTAGGCTTTTGCCGAGCGATGGGGGACATATAAACCAATGGATTCAACTCATCAATGTGCGTTCTGTGTGGATGAAGCCGCTCTTCGTCCTAGTCGTCCACAGCCCTACGTGAATCAGCGTTTCGTCTTCGTTATAGCCGTTGCGCTACCGTGCGCCAATGCTGTGGAGGTGGATCCGGGTCAATCGCTAGCGTGACGCAATGCATTGATGAAACTCACATCAACACAGCAGCGCGTCGTGCGACGTGTAGTGAACCTTGCCACTTCCTTCACTCTCCGATACGTGCGCAAGTGTGTCAGGTATTCCGCGACATCTTCGGTAGCACATCAATACCCGTATGAAGTCAAGCCCTGTCGCATAGCGCATCGCAATCTCGGGGGAATCCCTCCTTCAGCCCCCGGCAGTCTCACAAGACGAGGGTCAGACGCAGACCCTTGTCACTAATCCCACAGGTACACACACATTACAGCCGCCCGCGTCGTTTGAGTGCTAGCCTGTCTGCAGCTGATGGCCTCACTTTCCGGCGCTGGGCGTCTCAAAGACGACCTCGACTATTCGCGCTCGCATCGCAGTCCCCCGGCTATTCCTTCTATAGCTTACAACGCCGTTTCTCCCGAGCAGGCGCCTGAGATTGGTGACCGGCCGTTGGGACAGACGTTGCGCTCGCGTTTGGATACTGAGCAGCAGTACCAGGATATCGCGCGCACCAAGAGTCGCGGTGGGGAGAGTGATCATCAGCATCCGGCGAGGAAGCATAGTCTGAGTGGACTGCTGAGGAGGCAGCCATCTGGAAGTGCGGTTTCCGTGCATTCACGAGCTGGCTCGGAAGCACCTACTTCACCACCACTGCCAGCGAATAGCACCTTTATGCAATACAACGCCAACACGACCCTAGGCGACTCTCAGCGACACACACCGCAAGACTCCATCTCGACCACCTCAGAGCGCTCGGGCTTGTTCCGCACAAAATCAAAAGACAGCGTCGGCAAGGAAAGAAACATGCTGCGCAAATCTTCCAAAGCGCGGCAGCAGCAAGCCGCCGAGCTGGAACGGCAAGCGCGCGAAGCCCAACTCCTTCCTCGCCAGCCGCCGCGCCTTCCAAGCCACAATCCTCTGTCGAACCTCTCTTCCTTCGATGAAGGCCGACCAGACAGTGTCGCCATCTTCAGCCCTCAAGCTTACACTGATCCTCGCGCCCCGCCTGCTGTCCCGCAGCAAAGCCACTACAACAACACTTCAACGGCCAACTTCTCGCGGCCTGGCGGGAACGCCTTCGCTATGGCAAAGTCGACGTCGTTTGAGCAGAACAGCTCAAGTTCACCTGCTTATGCTGTGAGAGGTGCTTCGGCTTCGACTAGCCCGCCTTCGTTCAATGCTTTGCCGGGGAGCGTCAATGGAGAGAATGGCGAGACTGGAGGTGCCAGCATGACGAACAGGGGGAGGTACAGTTATGCTAGCACGGCTGCCGGGAATGGCGGTCATGTTAACAGTCCGCGAAGGGTGAGGCGGAGGAAGGACCCGACACCATTCAAGTGAGTCTGCATGATCGAGGTCTGACGGTAAGACGAGTCACTGACAGTGAACAGCATTCTCGTCATCGGCACAAAGTCGAGCGGCAAGACCTCATTCATCTCGTTCCTTCGCCATTCGCTCGCACTACCTTCGCATAAGTCTCAGGAAGCACCATTCAGCCCACCGCCACAAGGGAGCTTCACATCACACTACCTCGAGGCGGACATGGAGGGCGAAAGGATCGGACTGACACTGTGGGACTCGCCTGGCCTGGAGACGAACATCGTTGACTTGCAGCTGCGCGAGACAACCGCGTTCATCGAGGCGAAGTTCGAGGATACGTTCAAGGAGGAGCAAAAGGTGCAGCGCAGTCCGGGCTTCAAGGACACTCACATTCATTGCGTGTTCTACGTTCTAGACCCAATCCGTCTAGATGCTACGGTCGCTGCTGCAGGCGAGAAGAGCAGCAAGGGTGGACTGGACGAGGATGTGGATCTGCAGACATTACGTGCACTGTGGGGCAAGACCACGGTCATCCCAGTGATCGCGAAGGCCGACACTCTCACAACAGGCCACATGGCCTTCCTCAAGCGCGCAGTCTGGGAAAGCATCAAAACAGCAAAGCTCAGCCCACTTGAAGCGCTCGAGCTGGAGGAAGACGACATCGATTCTGGTCGAGACTCTGACAATGACGACGAGGACTCTGACGTCCCTACTCACGACACAGACGCCCAGGAGAGCGTCACGAACAATCTCCTCGACCGCTCCTCGTCCGATGATAGCATTCCTCTGCCAACTAAACGTACATCTCACGCCCGTCAGCCCTCCGGTCCAGCTCCGCTGAACGACGAAGAGCCCTACATCCCGCTCTCAATCCTTTCGCCTGATCCTCACGTGCTTGCAAAGTCACCCTCACCTTCGCAGAAAGACCTCGTTCGCACGTTCCCATGGGGTACTGCCAGCCCGTTCAACCCACAGCATTGCGACTTCCTCCGCCTCCGAGACTCGATCTTCTTAGAGTGGCGGTCGGATCTAAGGGAGCTGAGCAGGGTGCGGTGGTATGAGGCTTGGCGGACTGCGAGGCTGCGGATTGTGCCCGGCAGCAAGATGAGGATCAAGGGTGGGGTGACGCCCGTCGGCGCTGTGCCTCGGGAGGGACGTGGTGCGAGTGGTGGATTCAAGGGAGAGGGCAGAGTGCCGAGGAGCGTGAGTAGTCAGGGGCAAAGCGGCGTGATGGGGATGGGACAGTCGGTCGTTGGCGGTGCTGGAGTACCGCAAAGTGTTGGTGCAGCTGCTTACTAAGGCCTGTGAAGGAACGAACGCTTCTCGAGATGAATCGACTACGACCAAACATCGATCTTGAGATTCAAAAGGCGAACACATGCTACGGGGTAAGCATGCACCACACGGCACACACATACCGCTGCCAGTAGCGATGCATCTACCGACTACAGAGCTACACCGATGGTCGAAAGAGGGTAATGTGTGCTGCAAAAAGACCGAACGTTGATCAAGCGATGCAGCGAGAGAGTTGAGCACATGCAGAAGAATTGAGTGAGCTCGAGGTGCTTTGTGGCGAAGTGTAGAGTAGATAAATACCCCCTTGGTTTTCTGTAGCGAAATGTGAAGCGATGTCAATATTAGCCGCTGCCAGGCATCACATATCGGAACATCGTTGCTGGCATCCGCATGATAGGGCGAACGCCCGATCCGGGTATTTGGCCTGGTTCACTACCACCGCCTAGCTCACGCACTTCTGCTGCCTGATGTTCGACCACTTTGCCACCCACAACGGCGATGAGGCCGTTACTCCAAGTCAAAGATCGTGTCCACGGTCATGCCTCAAACGTGAGCATGGTGGCATAGCAGAGTCCTCAGCACAGGAACACGGCACGCTCGGTCGCCTATGCTGTATCATTGGTCACTGCGCGAGCGTACTCCCACTCTACGCGCGCAGCATGCAGGCTGTGCCGTACAGACCAAGCATCAGACTGCGCCGTTCTGTATTTCTTATAATACGCCCGCGATGTCAAGATTGACATTTGAAGTTCTGTGTTTTGACTTTGCTAGTCTTTGGCTTGCCGCGTGCTGAACTGCGATTTGGCTGGTTCGGCATGTGGCGTCGGGCCGTGGAACTATGAGCCAAGATCCCGTTCCTTGCACCGCCGAGACATTCGAGTACGATGCACTCGACGATACTAGAACATATATCCGTCTGCTGCAACTCCAGAAGGCGACTAGAGATGGGTCGGTCGAGTGTAACTTGCGGGCATGGCCGCTGGAGCAATGTCCCTTGTATACTGCCATATCCTACACCTGGGGATCACCCGACAAGACTGCTGTCATTTTGGTCAATGGTCTATCATTGACGGTCAGACAGAATTGTGCCGATGTGCTGAGCCAGGCCAGTTGGTACGGCGATGAGTTCTACTGGGTGGATGCTATATGCATTGACCAAAGGAATGAGGATGAGAAAAGCCATCAAGTACAGGTTATGCGTGAGATCTATGGGCGCGCCGAAAGAGTGCTTGCCTGTGTTGGACCCCACTCACACGACGGCGACAGTCGCTTCTTGTTGAAGATACTGAGAGATCACGAGTCTACGCTTCTCGCCGTAGTTGACGAACTCGACACTGGCATTACATCCTCGTGGCCTATGTTTCGACCGCCACGCTCAAACGCCCATCAAACCCTTCGACTTGCGAGAAGCGTGGCCTGGCGACTACGCTTCACTATCGAGATGCATCGACGTATTTTCGCTGCAGTACATGCGATGCTGAGCCGCACCTACTTCGAGAGGGTTTGGGTGGCTCAGGAGCTCTACATGGCGAGCAAGCCAATGCTACTATGCGGCGCGGACCAGTGTGCTATGGCGGCGCTTGAGGGATTACTTGCCATCTCTTCAATCTCTGATTTCGGCAGAGGTCGTTCCGATGGTGCTTGGCTGAATAAGCACTTCTATCGCTATCGCACTACGAAGGTCTGGCAACGAATGTTCCACGCTGTGACTCATCATCTCGATGACGCCGGCGAGCTGAAAAAGTCTGGCTTGCCCACTCTGTTGCACTACGGAGGTAGCCGTAACAAGTTGCCGGAGACGTCGCTCAGTCGTATGGTACAGACTATCCATCCACTCCATTGTTCTGATCCACGGGACATCATCTACGCTACCCTTGGATTGTTAGATCCTCAGGTCGCCAGCAGGATCTCAGTCGATTACCATAAGACCACATTCGGTCTCGCGACTGAAGTCATTCCGATGTTCTTCGATGAAGTGGCGGCACAACTAGAGCTTGACGGGGCAATCGACCATGGCGGGTCGCAAGCCGGGACCCTACTTCGTATGCTCCGGCCCAGTGACGATGACGCGCACTACAGTCGAGCGATTGCCGTTCGGACACATCGAGAGCAGCAGCACGTACAAGGCTCTGCTCCGCTGTCGGGAGATAGAACACGCACCAAGGTCAATCACTGGAGCGGCCATCGCATTTGGTGCTGTGGCAGTACGTGGCGTATGGGTCTCAACCAGCCCACTACTATAGCCAACACGACCGAGACACCTCCAGGTTCTCATCCTGGGCTCGTCAAAGTCGAGAGCAAGCGTGGCCACCTTTTAGCAATCTTACCCAATAATGTCCGTAACGGAGACTGGCTTCTGCAAACCGCATCGCCCTGGCAACTCGTCTGCCCCGGCCTAGTCCTGCGCTCGACAGCAGAAGGAGTTTTAGATATCATCAGTACAGCCGTCTTCATACGCAGCGAATTGGCTAGCGAAGGCCCTGGAAGCGCAACAGCCTTCACTATCAACTTCGATACCGAAGACCTAGCCACCTGTCTCTTCCACTTCACGTCATTCTGGCGACGTCCGGGTCCTGCCCCCCAGCTTCCAGCTCGTCCAGCCGGCGTCGAAACTATCGTATCGCCGGATTTACCTAGCGGCGTATACCGCCCACCCGAGATCATCGAACAGAACCTCGCGTTCTACTACGCTGATTCGCTTTACGGCAAAAGTCGGGCTGACTTTGCAGACTACTTCGCAGTGCATCCATGTTGCGAGAGTGGCTCGTCGTACGGAGAAGCGGTAATGGCGGAAGAGCGGAGACGCGCTGCATCGCCAGAGAACTTGCTGCTTGTGATTACGCCTTGGATCGAGCCGAAAGCGACGGAAATATGGCCGGACAGTTGATGAGTGCGATTATCCAATCGAACAGTGCAGCTGATACCCATGTGATATGCGGCGTCGCACTCACCGTAGCGCTGGACCTGTTGATATCTTATAGAGCCCGTTTGTACACCATAATCGATGTTTGGAAGGTCCAATGCAGGATTTCAAATCCTTCGGTTTCTTCGACTGCACTTCCGCACGAAGGATGCGCAAGGATAGATACGGCATCTATATTGTATACAAGGGTAAAGACACGAAGGACGAGATGGCACTTGGAGTTTCATGGCTTGGCATTCTCTGCTTTGATGAAGCCTACTTGTCGTCGGTCGGAGGCTTATCGAAGCTCTCCTGCCACGATACGCTGACATGACATTTGCCACTCGCTCGAGTATACCTCCCAGCAGCGTCATCGCGCAGTCTCTTTCCTCGAGACGGCCGTCTTCACTCTCCCAACACATCACAGCTCACAACAGCCCTTCTACTGCCCAGCCAGATGGTACGCCCGCCTGCGATCTCTCTCCTCAGCGATGCTCAACTTCACACCCTTGCCCTTGGGCAGCGAGATCCACGGCTTCTCGCGACCAATGACGAAGACGTTGTTCTCGCGCGTGGCGAACTCGTTGTCAATGGCGTCCTTGATGTGCACGATGTTGAAGCCTCCGTCATGGCGCTCACGGTGGGTGATGACACCGACACGGCCCATGTTGCGACCACCAGTGGCCATGGCGATGACGCCGGTGTCGAAGTGGATGAAGTCGAGGATCTTGCCTGTATTGAAGAAAGTTTATGGTTAGTGGGTGTGCAGGAGTGCAAGAAGAGCAGGGAGGGAGGGTATACCGGTCGCAAGATCAATCTTGACCGTATCGTTGACCTTGATGGCCGGGTCTGGGTATCGGATACTATCATCCCATCACGTCTCAGTATAACTTATTCCCACCAAACATTGGTCCAACGGCTGATAGACTCACGTGCGTGCGTCATGCGTGACCAAGAATGGGATGGCGCCCTTGCCGAGCTGTACGCGCTTCACTTTGCCCAGCTTGTACTCGGCCTCCTCGCCGGTGATGCGGTGGACGGTGAAGCGGCCCTTGGTGTCGTAGACGAGGCGGAAGTTCTCGCCCGTCTTCTCGATCGAGATGACGTCCATGAAGCCGGCTGGGTAGTTGGGGTCGGTGCGGACTTTGCCGTCGACTTTGATCAGGCGCTGCATGACGATTGCCTTGGTCTCGCGGCCATTGAGGGCGTACTTCAATCTGTGAGAACATTGTGGTCAGTGTTGTTCTTGTCGGAATTATCCAGCGCTTCGAGAAAGACTGCAATGCTAGGAATATGGCAAGATACCGGTTGCGAATGAAGACGATCAAGGGCATGCAGTCGCGCAACTTGTGCGGACCAGGCGAGGCCTTGGGGGCATAGGCACCGCTGAGCTTTTCAAGGAGCCAGTGGTGTGGTGCGGACAAGCGCTTCTGATGCTTCTTAGGACCGCGACCCATGATTGCGGTTGTGTGTGGTTGGCGAAGATGTTGCTGTCTTAACGCTACGTAAAGTCGAGTGAGGTTCAAAGCCCGCTGCAGTTTTCGCAGAGTGGGCACGCCAAGACTTCGGAGTCTGCGGGCGTGGCCGCCGCTAGTGATTGGTGTAGAAGAAAGGTCGACTTCACCCCTTCTCGCCTCTCATGTTTGACTGGTATCTGGATTGACTATCTGATCGTCCATGATATATATCTGCTGTGGCAGCTGGAGAGATCCGCTATCTCACGGACTGGGCCCCCACTGTCGCCCCATGACAGTTGCTTCACTCTGAGCATCTCGATGCCGGATGCGCCACTACCCACTAGCCATTGCCTTTCCCCCTCGCTACCTCAATCTACTTCTCAATGTGCAATCATGACTAATCGTCGCGACACGATCGGCTGTGACTACTGGCCACTGCCCGGGCTGTGGCTGGACCTGCTAACGAGCCGTCAAATTAATAAGCGATAACAGGCTAAGGATCGTGCCTTCCTCCGAAGAGGCAACCGCTCCTTCTCGGTGGGCGAGGCCTGGAGACATGCTCATACCTTGCTGATGATTTGCGTCGGCTATCGTCTCTGACAAATGATCCCCGAAACGAGGCTGCAGCTTCCCGCATTCCCAACGTAGATCTCCCCGTTTATGCACAATGAAGTTCACCCGGTATGTGACGTTCTTCCAACTATGTACGCCAGACTCGATCTTGAGAGCTTTGGCCACTCAATCTTGCAAACCTTTCCCACTTGATCTCAGACCGTACACCACACTCTTTCGGCATTGATGCGCTCGAGCATCACTTCTTCCTTTACCTCCATCACGGGCACTACCAGCAGGATGCATCTGCTTCAATGGACCTCCTTCCGCTTCTTGCGTCCGCTAAAATCACCCTCAACTGGGTGCAGCCGACATGCAACAACACTCTCGAAGTGACAGGCTGTCTCCGCGGTCAGACCTGCTTCGACGATGGAAGGTGAGCATGCTCTGCTTTTTCACATATATCAGAATGACTGCTGATATTTTTCAGCTGCGAACAGAATTGGGGACCCAAGTCCATCCGCGCCGACGTTCCCCCACGTACCGACGGTCGCTGCGGCCACGACTTCGACAATGCACTCTGCGATGCCAACGGCGACTACGGTCCATGCTGCAGCTCGATGGGCTGGTGTGGAAGGACCAACGATCACTGTCTCGCGAGGAACAATGGCAGAGCAGCTGTACCGACACGACTCCGGCTCCAACGACGACCACTGCACCTTCAGCGCAGTCGCAGAGCGAGCCAATCGTCGTACCTATCTGTACTGGCAGTGCCGGACCAAACGGACCTGCGACGACTGACGGGTCATGTGGCGCTGCGAATGGCGGGACTGTATGCGGAAGCTGGCATTTAGGTGGATGCTGTTCGATGGATGGGTAAGCGTAATCAGCCTCTCTCCAGTAACTGAGCCATCAGAGAGCTGACCAGCGTTCATAGCTTCTGCGGCAACACCGCTGCTCATTGTGGCGAGGGCTGTCAGAGCAGGCCGTGTTCGGCCGCACCAGTCGGAGTTGCGCCTGGTCCTATTGCTGCGCCGATGAATGCCAACCCTGGGAAATTCGACATCGTCGGTCAGAGTGGTGTACCTGCTATGCACGCTGCGCTCATGCCGAATGGTCGAGTCGTCTTTCTGGACAAAGTCGAAGACTACACTCAGCTCAAGCTTGACAATGGACAGTTCGCATACAGCTCCGAGTACGACCCAGTCACGAATCAAGTGGTACCTCTTGCTTACAAGACGAACGCATTCTGTGCTGGTGGCACGTTCCTCGCAGATGGTAGACTATTATCCGCTGGAGGTAATGCGAACCTAAGCTGGCTTGACCCTACAATCACCGATGGCTGGCGAGGCGAGCGATACCTCGCCTGCTCATCATCTGATCAGGCTGGCCAAGCATGGTCAGAACCCGGCAGCCAACTCGACACAGCCCGCTGGTACCCAACCCTCCAAACTATCCCCGACGGCCGCATCTTCGTCGCATCCGGCAGCTTGAACGGCCTCGACCCTACCGTTAAGTCAAACAACAACCCCACCTACGAGATCCTCGACCGCAACGGCATCACCTCTGGCGGCTCCACAATCCTCCCCCTCCTCGTGAAGGCCCAACCGTACTACATGTACCCCTTCCTCCATCTCCTCCCCACAGGCGATCTCTTCATCCTCGCCTCGAAATCCAGCGTCCTCTTCTCGCCCTCCACAGGCGCCACCACCAAGACCCTCCCAGACCTGCCAGGAGACTACAGAACCTATCCCAATACCGGCGGCTCGACGTTGCTGCCACTGTCAAGCGCCAACAACTGGTGCCCCTCAATAATCATCTGTGGCGGTGGCGCTTATCAAGACATCACGTCCCCCACCGACGCCTCATGCGGTCGCATCTCCCCGCTCGACGCGAACCCAAACTGGGAAATGGACGCCATGCCCGAAGGCCGCGGGATGGTGGAGTCCGTGCTCCTCCCCGATGGCACAGTGCTGTGGCTCAACGGCGCGAATTGCGGCACTCAAGGCTTCGGGCTGGCTGCGGATCCGACGCTGGAGGCGCTGATCTACGATCCGGAGGCGAAGCTTGGCGCGAGGTGGACGAGAGGCGCAAGCCGAGATTGTATCACTCTGTTGCGCTGCTGTTGCTTGATGGGAGGGTTCTAGTGGCGGGGAGTAATCCGAATGAGATGCCCGTGCTCCAACCAGACGACGCGCATTCGTTTGCGACCGAGTTCAGGGTGGAGATCTACACCCCTCCCTCGCTCTCTCGCCCTGGCGTCGTGCGACCAGCAAACATCATCCTGTCTACCCTCACGCTCGCATTCGACGCGACGTTCAGCATCTCCTTTACCTCTCCCGCCACGGCGACGAAGCTGCAGATCGCGCTCTACCACGGCGGCTTCGTGACGCATGGTCTGCACATGGGTGCTCGGATGGCATTTCTGGACTTCGAAGGATGGGTGCAGGGGAGGAGCGAGCAGAAGGTGAGTATTAAGATGCCGGGGAGGAGGGAGGTGACGCCGCCGGGGCCGTATGTGGTGTATGTGGTGTATGTGGTGTATGTGGTTGTTGATGGGGTTTGGGGAGAGGGGGTGGATGTGATGGCAGGGTAGAGAGGCGAGACAGTAACAGGTCGATGATATGATCTCATGGCGCGACCGAAGAATTCGGAACGGTTAAAGGCATACACTCAGCCACCGGCTTCGATTGCAATGATATCATTTGGTCGTTAGAGGTCCCGAAGCTAACATGGACTTAATTGTCTGCCTTTTGCATCACAAATGACGATCACACCAGTTCGACCGTGAGTTTCTTGTTGATTGCTTCAGCAACGCCTGTCTGCCTGTCTCGTAGACGGAAAGTTGCAAAATCAAGGCGTTCGAAGCACCCGGGGGATAGCTCGAAAGCCAGAAGGCCTGACAGCGAGATCCAGTCGACCTCGACCGCCTGATAGAGCGCGAGGAAGTGCAAGGCTTCTCCGAGTCTCTCGTAGTGGAGACAGAAGTCGTCTTGGCTACTGCGGTCATTCCCGCAGTACGATCCACGACTTTCAATGCTGGCTTTCCCCAACGCGCTGCAGTGTTCTAGGGTCAGGTTTTTCGAGCTCGCGGCCTTGATCCGTATCACTGGGCACTCGAGATGCAAGCTATGAGCACGAAGATGCACAGGCTGACCGTTTCGCAGGAAATCATGAAGTCGAAGATCGACGCTGGATACGAGTTTGGGAGTATCAAAGAAGAGCCCTCCCGTTGTGGGTTCTGCCCGATACCAGCCTGCCCAGGTCCAGCTCGGAAATTCTGGGCGACGGCGGCGTTCGATGCCCATCGATCGCCAACAGAGTGCACACACTAGCGCCACCTCGAAGATCGGCTTGTTTTCAGGCGGTCGCGACTCGCGAGGCCGATGGAGAAGGCTGGATCCAGGCGAATGGACAGAGCCGGACGACACAGAAGGCTCTACTTCAATCGGCAGCCCAGTCAAGAATCTCAAGTGGGTGTACAGCCGGGCTAATTGGCCCAATATGCCTTCAAACGCATCAAGTATATCGGCCGGGAAGGTCAAGTTTCGTTCGCAAAACCAATTCACATGCGTATACACATGTGTGAGTCCTTGATCCTGCAGCCCGAGATCTGCCAGCACTCCCGAACCATGGTAATTGGTCGTACCCCAAAGCGCGCTTCGCAGCTCACCGTGTAGTAGTTCAGAGTAGCTTGACCGCGAACACTCAAAGTACACCTCATCTGGGAGCACGAATAATCGTCGCCTTGATAACATCGATTCCTGATACGTCCATGCTCTGCTATTCCATACCGAGTGCCTGATGCTGTAGAAAGGTGCCGGGGGCATTAAGCGGCACCGAGCACTAGCGATAGTGTGTATCGGCAGCTCTTGACGGGAGATAACACCGCTAAGGCCATATCTAGACCCTGTGACATGATCGGCTGCCACGATTGTCATATCCGCCCCAGCGTATATCTCGCCCATGCATCCGATCTGCTGTATCTTATGCTCCTCATCGTCCTGGTCGATGCAATAGCGATCGATCCATACAAATTGATAGCCCAGATCTAGCGCCAAACGGAGCACAGTGCGGAGAAGCGTGCTGCGCATCACACCTGGAGTTTCAGCCGGACAGTCGAGATCGCTGTCGACTTCGGACCAGACGTAGCTCAACGCCAGATATGACATGTTTGCCTGGTAAGCAGTGAGACAGCCCGTCGAGCACTCGATGAGCTTCATGCCAGGACAAGATAGCGCGGTATTCGAGCGGCACTGCTCGTGATTTGAGATGCAGTCCGTAAGCCACTTCCTGATAAGAGCGATGTTAGCCATAGCGTTGCGCTGCCTTAGCGCGTAAGGCTCCTCAGACGCATCCGTCGGAATGGGCTGTAGGCGGCGACGGCCACGGACGTCCCACCTGTCCCTTTCGACTTCATCGGTCGGCATAACGATCAGAGCCACTGGATATGCCGGGCGCTGTTGTATCTCTAGGTTCACGAGACCATCTAGAGCAGACACAGCGTCGACAGAACACAGCGAGTATCCTGCGTTAGCACTCCAATCGAACGAATCCTGTGTGCCGGTGACCACAGCTAGTCGTGCCAAGACGCGGCACAGCGAGCAGGAGGGGTCCCAATCCTTTGGTGCTCCGATTGGTAAAGGGTTCCATATCTCCCTGTGGACATTGTTCAAAGTGTACGAGCACGATCTCCGCGATTGAAACGAGACGGCAATAAAACCTGTGGCGTCCAAGGAAAGTCGATTGCAACGCCGACATAGCGGATGTGTGTCTGTCATGATCTAATGTCATGACTGCCAGACTTGACAAGTACGACTGACTTGAAACATTGTGAGGAAGCAGTTTCACAGGTATGACTGGTACTCAAAGCCAGGCCGATGCGATATTCGTGACCGGTGAGTTGTGGCGCGAGCATGCGTCTTGTGGCGCAGCGCATGCAATGCAAGATCTAATTGGATCTTGTAAGCGAGAGCTCTGGATCCCGAAACTGAGTGATTCGAATGCGCGCGATTCCGTCCCTACGAGGCACTGCATTATTGCATTTTGGAGGGCATACTAGGAGGACTGCCTGTTGCGTGCGTTTGGAGTCCCGACATGAACTAGGAATCCCACGGGGATCGCGCCCAGCCAGCCAGCCTAGGGACACAAGGACCAGGGAAGCAGAGTGATAGTGAAGATACCATGGGAGATGTACGGGGTAGGGGCCGTCACCGGGGCCATAGCGGTATCTGTGGTCGTTAATGGCGTTTGAGGGGTGACTCGAGCAGTCGTGGTGGAGTTAAAGGATGTGAAGATAGTGATGTTAACTACAGAAGACGTGCAATACGAGAAGCTGTGCGTGACCCTCTTCTAAGCAAGCTTACTCCTGCATTCAGGCCACGCTTCATGAGACATTGAGAAGATCCTGCGTAAGCTTGATGGCAAAACAACCAGGCTACGAAGAGATCACTGCTCTCCAACGATCCTTGCATCGCCGGTTCGTATCCTCTTCGATGGAATGCGACAACTTATCGCTATTGCTACGTTCAAGCTTGCCAGAATGTGTGATGATTCTACCATTCCATGGCATATTTCCGCGAACCGCGATCAGTCATATGAACTCCAGCCCGATTGTCATGCGAGTGTTACCTTGCGTTTCCGGCTTAACATGTTCTCGTGCAGGGACTCGAGGCCGGGAATGCGCAGAGACATATAGTTCAGTCGCTCGTACTCGCGGTTAGCAATCTTCGAGACCAGAAGTCCAGCACATGTGTCTTTGAGACAGTGATCGGTCCCAAGAACCAGATAAGACAGATGCCCTTCGCCAGTGTTGTGATACTCATAGAGAAAGCCTGACCACAGTCCGGGGTAGACACAAACTTTTTCCAGGCGATTATCGTTTGCAACCTCGATCTGCGCACCCGTAACATATCCGTCCGATACTTGCAGTTCGAGTTCCAGCAAAGGGCAGTCAATATGCAGCTTGGAGCCGTAGAAGCGTCTGTCGCCTGAGAACAGTGTGGCAAGAACCTCCAAGCTAGGCACGAGAATGCTGGAGGCAGAAGTCTCAACCTGCAAGACGACATGATCTCTGTTCTCTACCCGATGCTGGGAAGTATGTCGTGGCGACGGTTGGCTCCATCCGGTCCATGACCAACTGGGAAACGCGGGATTCCAAGTCGAGCCCTGGCCCCGCCGATTGAGCCAATAGAGCGCAGCAAGTAGCGCAGCCTCGTCATTGACGGTGGGAAGGTGGACGGGCATTCCAGAAAGGAATACAAGGCTCGGGTGTGTGTCACTCAATCGATCCAAGGCGCCCTCAATCGCGACCAGAGCATTGGTTGCAAAGCTCATGTCGCGCGTACAATACGCCCTCAGGTGGCGGTAGACGTGAGCCAGAGGATCGCCCATTGCCGTGGCAGCGTTAAAGGATTGTATCACTGCACCTTCTTGTTGAGAACGCGGTACTTCGCCATGCAGCACTTCACTTTGACTTTATTGCTCACATTCGAAGTAGAGCTGTTCCGGCAGTACGATTAGCATTCTCCGCGAAAGCACCTACTCTTGATACGTCCAGGCCCGACTATTCCAAAACGTTTCTTTCAGAGCCGCTCGCGGTTGCGGGGGCATTTTGCAGTACCCTACGTTTGAGATCATGCGAATGTCCAAAGGCGAACGCGGACGCACCCCACTCAGGCCCTGCCTGGGCCGTTGAGTTTGATCTGCTATGACAATTGTCAGATCAGCTCCCCGGTACACCTGGTTCATAGTCGACATTTGTTGCATCGTATGCTACATATTCTTCTGGTCAATACAGTGTCGATCAATCCATACGAACTGGTAGCCCATTTCTAGGACTACACGAAAGACATCCTTAAGGAGGGTAGAACTCGTGCGGCCCCTCGAAACGTCCGAACTGCTGTCATCATCTCTGATCTCGGACCACACATAGCTCAAAGCGACGTAGGCGACGTTCGGATCGCGAACAACGATGACGCCGGTATTGCAGTCAATGAGTCTCATGTCAAAAATGGACGGTGGCAGATTTGAGCGACACTGTTCGGAACTCGAGATGCACTGTGCAAGCCAGTGTCTGGGTAAGTCGATATCAAGAACAGGGTCACGACGTCGCATCGTGCATGGCTCCGATGAGGCCTCTGTGGCACAAGGCTGAAAGAATGGCCCTTCGATTGAAGCTTGTGATATCGGACTGTCTTGCGGCGCAACTATCAGTGATGTGGTAGAAGCACTTGCTCCTGTTCGACTTGGCATGCGTCGCGGCTCGATAGCGAAAGCGTTTCCAGACGCAAGCTTAGCAGTCGCAACCGGGTAGAGGCAATACTTCGACCAGAGCACTCGCGCGAGAGGGGTGTGAGAGGGATCAAGCCTTGCTAGGTTTGCCAGTGTCTGGCAAAGTTCACAACTGGAGTCCCAATCACCCGGCCTGCCAAGGGGAATGTATTCTCGTCCATCAGAGCTGATGACAAAGGCCTCGGAATCGACCGACAGCTTCTTGCATCGTTGGCAGTATGTTGATATGGCCGCCATGGCCACAGCTTGGCGTTAGTGCTTGGGGGTCAGAGTAGGAGAGCGTTGCCAGTAGCTAAGTCGAAGACTGGAGCTTGGCCGTCGTCCACGAGATAGTGGCGCATTGTCGTTCAGAAGCGCAGGACTTCGTGCACAGCCCCGGAGATGATCTGGAGGCCTAGGGAGGTCTACACGCGTTGGGTTACCGCTGAGGCAAGCTCTGGTGCACCCAATCAGGCATCACCGGTGGAGCTTGGCGCATGAATTATATTGCGGCGCAGTGTAGCAACCTGTTCGCAGCCCCATCGACGACCCCACTTAGCTGGCTGTCATCGAACGAGTGTGCAGGACGTCAACAGATCCAGCTGCGTGAAAACGAAGTCCGCATCCGGTTCGCTGACCAATATGCGAGGCGAGTGACGTCCTCGCCAGAACGAGGCACCGTCCTGGGTCCAGCTTCAGGCTTGCGAGCATATGAAATCCATGTCACTAAGCTATGTATGCGCAAGCTTGTAAATTCCGACCATGAGCTCATGATAGTGTGACCCGTTGCCTCGAGAGCAGTAGAGTGGACTCGAGCAAGTGTAAGTCGTAAATCTCTGCGGTTGTAAACCTCAATCTCTCAAAGCAGCCGCCGGAGACCGCGCTTACAAGTAGCCCTACTACTACATCGACGTATTTTGTGCGCCCGAGCACAAGGTAACGCAAGTCAGATCCATCCTCCAGATACTTTGCGAGAGGCAAGTTCCACGGCCTCAACAGCACACCGTCGACCTGATGTCTACTGCCACGTACACCGATTCGCAGGGCTGCGGTGTCTGAATCACACGGCTCGACGTGTAACAGTGGGCAGGTAATGTGAATTCGGGTACAATGGTCTTTCGCGAATTCGGCATAGTCTGACAGCAAGCAGCTTGGAAATCCGGTGCCCAGCGATACAGTGTTAGACGTATCATCTCCGATTTGGATACTTATGCGGTAAGCGTCGACAACGCCGTCCCATTCCTTCATGTCCATCGTGTCGAAGTCGCGGACAGAGTCATTTTCGAGAATACACAACGCGAGCGGTAGCTGCCATCCCGCCCAGGTCCAGCTTGGAAAGCACGGATTCCGGTTCGGGTCACCACGGACTTCCCAGCACAGCGCCTGGATAAGCGCTTTCAGTGCATCCCAGCGCCCTTGTAGGAACACCGGCAGTCCCGCTAGGAATGTCAAGCCCGGTTGCAGATGCCGAAGGTGCTGCAGAACTCCTTCGATTGCGTTGAGTGCGTCGCTTGCAAAGGTAATTTTGCGCGAAGCGAATGCCACAAGATGACGATTCACATCAGAGGCAGCATCATCATCATCACGCTGCACTCGAGGGTACCCCAGAATGCGCGTGTGCGAATACTCCCTTTGCACGCTCAACTGCGAGGTATGCATTAGATTCCCTCTCAGCACTTCAGACCAAATCCCCTGCGAGCACTCGAAGTAGACCTGATCCTGTAGCAGCACCAATTTTCGCGGGGAAAGCACAAACTCTTGATAAGTCCAAGCTCTAGCGTTCCATGTCGAGCGCTCTACATCAACGCTAGGAAATCTAGGACCCACGCCATACTCGAGGCCATCGATGGTACATGTAGTGGTTGCTTGTCGACAGAAGGCACCACTAAGTCCATTCCTGGACCCTTCGACGTGATCTGCGGCAACAATGGTTGCGTCCGCGCACGCGTAGACGTCGCGCATTCGACCCATTTGCTGCTTCTTGTCCGCCACATTGCTTTGATCAATGCAGAATTGATCGATCCATATGTACCGGTAATCCAACTGCAACACAAGACAGAGTATATCTCTCATCAGACGAGAATGTAGAATGACCGGCTTGCTATCGCCAATTGTCGATTCAGCCATCGTCTCGGCCCAGACGTAACTGAGGGCTAGATAGGGCATGTCCGCTCCTTGTGCAACAGTGTTGCCGGTCACGCAATCAACGAGCCGAAGTCCTGGAATGAGGTTTGCCCCGTCAACGCGACACTTCACGTGATGCCGCAGACACCCACCTAGCCAGCCCTTCAACAGATCAACGTTTACCTTAGCGTTGCGTGCTCTCAGTGTGAGTCGCTGTCGGGAACTTGTCATCGGCTGAAGTAGGCCAGGAAGCTCATATCCGGGAAGGTATCTCCTGTTCCCTGGCAAAATCACAAAACCGTACGGCCGATGGAAGCTGGTCAACTCCACGCCCCTTCCCGCAGTGCTAGAGCCCGCCATGGCGACAGGCACAATGGAGTACTGATACCATGAATTTTCGTGTGGCTCGCAGTGCGCAAGGTCGATCTGTCCAAGATCAACGAAGATGCGACACAATGGACAATGTGCATCCCAATCCAGCGGTGATCCGAGAGGAAGCCAATTCCCGGGAGGCCTGCCGAATTCTTTTGGACGCAAGGACAATCGAGCGCAGCGATCGCAGTAGCCTCGAGGTTTCGCGATCTTTCTCTTGTGTGGTCTGCGAATTTGCACTCTTGGACTGCTGGGGAGTCGTATTACGGGTCGTAATATGGCCATGGCAGCGCCCTTGTGGTGATGATATAGTCGCCGTCGGCGCTGGCGGGTGTCGCGTGGGTGTGTCCCGCAAGTCGAGCGCGACATAGTGTGTCTGAACGATGTACGCTAATGTTGGCAGCATAGACGAAAGATGCGCCAGCAGTGCGGCTGAGTATCGGTTATCCAATGAGGCGCAGCCATGCGCACTAGCAACGCGCACATCAGACACCTGCCGCTAGAACAAGGGTGTGGCCTCACTCCATCCTCGCCCTCTTCCCACCCCCCTGTCCCTGCCCTCCCTGCTGCGGACTCGCACTCCCCGCGCCCCCACCACCCCATCCTCCTCTTCCCATACCATTCATGCCATTGATACCATTCATACCCATTCCATACCCACCCTGCCCAGCCATCATATTCATCCCCATACCCATCATTCCACCACCTCTTGCATTCATCATCGGATTAAAACCTCCAGCGCCGCCCATAGCAGCCATAGGATTGAAAGCCATCGGATTGAAGCCATTCATCATGGGGTTCGCGAAGCCGCCGTTGCCCCATTGACCTTGCTGGTTCCGTGCGCCGTTCTGAGCGTATGCGTTTGTGTTGGTTTGCTGCTGTCCGCCTCGATTGTAGCCGCCGCCGCCTCGTGGGGCGCCGCCCCGACCGCGGCTGGCGTAGCTGTTGTTATACGCTCCGCCGGCGTTGTCGAAGCGTCCTGCTTGGCCACCAAACTTGCGGCCCTCGCCTGCGCCGGCGTCCTTGCCTTTGAATGGGTTGCCGACGCTGCAGTAGACGACTCGGGTCTTGCCTTTTGCTATGCTGTCGCTTCCGACTTCGACTGCATGCTCGATCTCGCGCTTGGTCGCTGCGGAGGCGGAGGGAGTGGAGAACTCGAGGTATGCTTCGCCTCTTGATTTGCCGTTCTGGCGGTGCTCGCCGAACGAGACGTCGGTCAGGTGAGACTCTGCGGATGCCGCAGCGCAGAAGCCACGAAGGTCCTCCTCGGTGGTCCACCAGTGGAGTTCGCTGAGGCGAAGTGCTGGGGTGGCGTTGGGGTCTGAGGGATACTCCGATGGTGTGAAGGTCTCCGCAGCGTCCGATGCTTTTCGCTTCAGACTCGAACCTGTAGGTGCTGTAGCTGGTGCTGTCGCTTGCTTGGGTGTGGGATCCGAGGGAGGGTCGGATGGTGTGGTCTCGATAGTCGCTGTAGCTTCGGTCTTGACAATCTCGTCCGTGTCAGCCTCGGCTGGTGGTGCTGCATCGTCCAGTTTCAAGTCGTTCTGCTGCTCATCATCGTCGCCATAGATGTCGATTTCGAAGTCGTCATCCTCGCCGTCGGCCATCGCTGCTGCGTCCGATCAGTACGTCCGCGAAAGAGGTCACTTGAGGCGATACTGCGTGGCCACAGTGAGAGTGGGATGAACGTGAAGGTCAGTACACAGGCCAGCACGTTTCCAATGATCTAAGTACAGTAAGATCAGGCCGCGTGTCTTATCGTACAAGTCCAGATTCCCTCCGCCTTGTCGCCGCGCCACTGAATCTGCCTGTTCGTCTGCGACTCGTTCTACATGTACAGGCTCTCGATATGAGTACAATCTCCAATCGAAAGGTGATCGTCGCTTGACGGCAATGCTTCGCCTTTGGAGAGAGTGCCTCTCGTTCCCTTCTCCCTAGATCACCAGCCGTGAACTCCGCCTTCACACGGTCCTTCTTCTCCGCGATCTCGTGACAGTGTCTGCCTTCAGATTGAGGGCGATGTCGTGCAAGAGTCCGGCAGATGTAGTTGGTGACTACGTATTTGGTCCGTCGTATCGTCGAAGGGATTTGGCAAGCGCAATTGACGGCACTGATTCCAAGTAACCTTTAGGCTATGAGACCGAGACTCGATGTTGGCGATGTGTCAAAGGACGGGAGTGTTGAACGGGAGGGGGGTGTAACACCACTCGACGCGCTAGTGCCACGCGAGAAGTCCGGGGAAGCGACGCCCTTCACCGAGGCAATAGTTCGACGACAGCATTATATACCACCCCACCCCCTCTCCCACCTTCCCTCATGTCCTTCTACGACACCTACCTAGCTCCCGGCGATCTCCGCGCCCGCCGCTCCGCCCTCACCCGCCGCACCCTCACCTCCGACAAGTCCACCCAAACAACCCCCTCCCATCCAATCCTCCCAAATCTCGCACCCTCCCGCGCCTCCCCCGCAACCCGCGCAACACGCCAAAACGCCCTCTTCCTCACCGGCCTAGCGGGCCTCTCCCTCGCCGCCCTCCTAACCCGTCGCTCCCTACGCGCCAAACGCCTCCCCACACCCTCAACCTTCACGCCCTCAAACGCCCCCCTTCCCCCTGTAGAAGCCGGTTTAGACGCCTTCGAAGCCCTCAGCCTAGCAACGCTCTCCACCGTGTCCGTGTTCGCGACAGGCTTTGGAGCGGCGGCGATGTGGTTCGATATTGCGGATGCGGAGGATTTGAGGGAGCGGGTGCGGTGGGGCGTGGGGTTTGATGTTTATGGTGGGGAGGGCGGGGATGGAAAGGTTGATAGGGAGATTGAGGAGTGGGCTAGAGGGGTCATGGAGAAGAGGGCTTGGACTGATGTGGAGGGGATGAAGGAGGAGGTTGTGGGGAAGTTGATGGAGATTGAGGCGACGGAGAAGAGCGAGGGGAAGAAGTGAGCAGGGCCATGAACGGGACATAGTGAGGGACTTGCTACAATAGCTATGGGCTCAGAGCGAGCAAGTGTGGCTCTCCAGGGGCCATGAGAGCACGCAATCGGCATTCTGCACTGGCATCACAGCACCAGCCCACAGGGACCTGGGTCTGACTGGTCGACTGGCGACAACCTGCTGGCTCACGATGTCTCGGAGTGTGTTGCTCAAGTCTCCATCATCTCGTTCAGCCGATCGAGCTTGTCGGCTAAGCCG
>KZ111197.1:73586-90367 GCA_002077045.2 Rachicladosporium sp. CCFEE 5018
ATTGAGGAGTGGGCTAGAGGGGTCATGGAGAAGAGGGCTTGGACTGATGTGGAGGGGATGAAGGAGGAGGTTGTGGGGAAGTTGATGGAGATTGAGGCGACGGAGAAGAGCGAGGGGAAGAAGTGAGCAGGGCCATGAACGGGACATAGTGAGGGACTTGCTACAATAGCTATGGGCTCAGAGCGAGCAAGTGTGGCTCTCCAGGGGCCATGAGAGCACGCAATCGGCATTCTGCACTGGCATCACAGCACCAGCCCACAGGGACCTGGGTCTGACTGGTCGACTGGCGACAACCTGCTGGCTCACGATGTCTCGGAGTGTGTTGCTCAAGTCTCCATCATCTCGTTCAGCCGATCGAGCTTGTCGGCTAAGCCGTTCACGTCAAGCTTGAGTTCGACCACTTGGCCAGCTTCCTCGACATGCTCATCAAGGACTCCGGTCGCCTTGACCGCCGCCGTAGCCTGGACAGACTTGGTATCCACGCCATTGTTGCCGTTACGCAGAGGAGACTGTGCGGCCAAATTGGGCAGTGTGGGTGTGGATGAGAGCTCTGGACGAGATATCTGCAGCGAAACGGCTTTGCCCGGAGCCTGTGTCTGTTGGCCGGACTCCAGTGGAGTGGCCTTACAGCTAGTGCGATCGCTTGACGAAGTGTAGATCGATTTCGAGGCCTGGCCAGGGGAGCCATTTGGCGGATTAATCGCGGTCGTGGAAGCGTCATCGTCGGTGTTCGCGTTGGCGATCGAAGCGTGGACGGCCGTTGCGTTGGCCATCGCAAAGTTCTTGTTGGCAGAAGACTGTGTAGGGATAGCCGGTGACGAAGCACTCTTACTGCCGTTGTCGAGCAGTGTCGATGGGAAGTCCTGCTCGTGTATGCCCGTAGCCAAGATCGAGGATGCCTGCTTGTTAGGTACGGCTGTCCGCGCAAGGTAGCTCTTGACATCAATCTCCTCCAACTCCGGCAACGCTTCCACTCCCTTCAAGTCCATAGTCGGCTTTCTCGCCGCCATCTTCTGCATCGGCAGGCTCAGTGCCAGCCCGCTTCCATTCCCATCTCCACCGCTACCACCTCCGCTCCCAGCGCCACTCCCGCCACCGCCACTTGAATCTCCACCACTTCCATCTCCACCACCTCCATCTCCACTACTTCCACCTCCCCCAGTTGCGCCGCTATCACTCCCTCCGCCGCCGTTCCCACCACCTCCACCACCTCCACCTCCTCCACCAGAACCCCGCTTGTTAGCAATCTCCCCCATCTCCCTCCGAAACATCCAAGGAAAACTCATAAACGGCATATTCTCCGCCGTCTGCCTCACATTCTGCACCAACATCCCACCCCTCACACTCCTCTCCCTGACCCTACGATTAGCCTCGCCAACCTCCTCCGCAGTAACAACATACATCCCCGCGACCCACGGCCCCAGAACCTCCCACTTCCTCTCGTGTTTCGTCGTCCCGGCTTTCTCATAGCAAAGCTCTTTGAATGTGTCTTTGAGAGTTGCCACGGTTTCGCCCAGCTCTTCGGCGATCTTGTAGTCGCGCGACTCGTGATCGTGGTCCAGCACGAAAGTTGTCCAGACTTCGAATTCAGAGGCTATGCCGTGTTGGGTCATGATGCGGCAGAGGGACTCGTCGTAGAGGGTTTTGACTTCGCGGATGGTCGAGAGGAGGGAGACAGGGAGTTCGTAGGCGGTGAGGATGCGGGCGTCGAAGGGACTGTCCCAGGCTGGCACGAAGGGCACGCGGTCGACTTCATCATACAGCTTGCCAAGGATCTTGCGGGAGCGGTATGATCTCTTGTCCTTCTTCTCGGCCCAGTGCGGCCAGGATGTTACACGGAGGTGCTTCGGGAACTCAGCTGGTACGCCTGTCTTCGCGTAGTCAACGGCTTTCGAATGCAGAGCTGCGAGCTCTATGCACTTCTCGTGCTTGATGCCGTCTTCCTCTTTATCGGCCAAGTAGCGATGAGCAGTAGCGATGCGGGAAAGGGTGTCATTCTTCATGTGGGTGACGAAGAAAGAAGTCATGTCTTCTACAGTCACTGGACCGTCTGCGATGACTGGCGGTGGGGCGGCGTAGTCCATGGGTGCATAGTTCCACTCCTTGGGCATGAGCGCAGGATCCCATATCACGAGATAGTCGTCGCCGTCTAGATCACCACCGGAGCACATGCTGGCGATGTCGCGATCGCCAGTCTGCGGAAGCACGACGCAATTTCTAAGGTGGCGGAGCTCGGGCTTGTCGACTGCGAGGACGACACGAATGTCTCCTGGGTGTAAGGAGGGATTGCGAGCTAGGATGCAGACACCTGTGATGATCTTGAAGTTGCCCTTTCCTCTTGCCTCAGGGTCGGAGATCTGCATGAAGATCTCAGGCAGCTGACTCTCATCGTGACAGTCCGTGGGCGTATCATCGCTGTGTCCCTCGAGGGATCCGGTCTCGTCTACAACACCAAGAATGAACGCACCTTGCTCAACGAAGATCTTTGCCTTCTCCTTGAGGTACTTGATTGACCAGGATCTCCATAACCTCAGAATAGACATCGTGAACGGATCCTGGCTTTGCATAAAGCCATCGACGATCATGGATGCAATTGTGACTGTGGTCTGATTGAGGTCGATGTTGCGCGATAGCAGTCCAAGAGCCATCACTTCGTCCGTCATAGCCAGCTCGAGATCGGACAGCATGTTGCGCAACATCGTGATGAGTGTGTAATCCGTCACTCCGAGCGCTGACAAGACTAACACAATCTGCTGGTTGAGATATGCTGTTGAGAACTGCGAGATACGACAGATCTCCAGACCATTGTAGTCTGCAGGGAACTTCTCTTGACTAGGTCGGATCTGGATCTTCTTGCCCATGAGTGACGGATCGACCGCCAGCACGCCTTTGCAACCACCGAGGCGGAACTGAAAGACTGAGGCGCACTCTTCTCGGGAGTCAGGCAACCCCATCTCGCGACAGGTCATCATAGCGAGGAACGGTGAGATCTTGCCTATACCGTCGGTGAAGCAGAAGCCATTGCGCTTGATATCCGGGATTCGCTCGATCGGACCTGTATTCAGCATCGCGCGGGTCGTCGAGAAGCACTGTCCCACACGCGAAGCGTACTTCGCCACCACCTTGATATCGTCAAAGTCGCCCATCCAGGCGCGAATCTTGGCAGCAGTAAGATCCCCGGTAGGAGCAAAGAAGTACGCACCAGCTTCGCGGAATTGAGAGTTACCATAAGCCAGGAACTCGTAAAGACGATCACCAACAACGATGCCGTCTGTCATTGTCCGCTTGATGCGCTCAAAAAGCTCATCGGTCCTGTCGTCGTCAAAGGTCATGATAATGCCTTTGTACGACTCGTCGCGAAACTTGACACGTAGAAAGCGGTCTGCGTGCTGCCTGTACTGCCGAATGACGCGGTTCGATGTGTCGAGCGACGGACTGTTAAAGTATATGGTAGTTGGCGTGATGGTGGCTGATCGTACAATGGTGCAGTACGATGGCATCTTGCGGCGTGGCACACTGCCCTGCATTTTGAAGATATCCATTGGATCGAACATACGCTGCTTCAGCTCGGCGACCTTTTCCAGAAGTCTCATGGCTCTGTCAGCTCCCATTTCTGACAGCCTGAGACCGAAGGGCAGGTTTAAACTGACTTCGTGGAGATAGCCCTGGCTAACGCACACTTCGAGTTGGTAGCGTACCACGAACGGGAGAAAGACCTTGCCGGCAGAGGTGTCGTCCAATGCTGATAGTGCACTTCCACTGTCCTTGCTCGCGTCGCGCGTGTTGCCAAGCCAAGTCCATGGCGAGTGAGGCGGCCGGGGGATGCTCTGAATTGGCTTGAGCTGCACAGCGATGTTGTGGTCTCGCAATGCGGACCTGAGGTGTTTGATGCTTGTTTCCGACACTCCCTGATCAAGCACGAAACGGTATGTAAGCCATCTGCCGATGTCGACCAAGGCGTCGTCGTCTTCTAGTTCCGTATGCTGGATTGAGCCTACAGATCGGTCGCTGCTCAGAGAGGTCTGGCGATACCAGGTCTGCCACTCGTTCCACACCTGGTCTTTCGCACCCATCGTTCTTGTGACGTCGTATGTTTTGCGAAATGCGAGTGGTGGTGCATTGAGCATGATGATGAATGATATCGTATCATCGTCGTCACGATCCTTGAGAACGTGACGAACTTGCGATATTGGTATCTCGAACTTGAAGCTGTGGTAGGCGGGACCCGACGTCTCGGGATGCTTGAGTAGCGTGCTGAAGCAGAAGTCCACATTACCGCGCTCTTTGTTGAGAACGAGATGGATGCGAGACTCTCGGATGTGGCTCTTGCTGACAGTCGCCATGTCCATCATCTCATACTCATTGAGCATGACGCCGAATGCAAGCCTCGAACCCGGGATTTTGATCTCTCCGGGGTACCGATTGTCTCCTCTGCCGTACCATTGCTGATCTCGTCCGTTGTCTTGACGGATGCGCAATCGTTGGCATTCACCGATGCCGATGTCTCTCTCCATGCCGTCGCGGACCCAGTCGGCCACAGGTGTAACCACGTTGAAGCGAACAAAGGCTGAACCTTGCTCTTGTCTCGAGGTGTCCATGTCGATCCGTATCGGCTGCACACCGACCCTGACGAGTAAATGATGTACATTATTGAGTGTCCAATCCCGGGGAAGGTCGCGGAGTGTAGCTGCAAGCTCGCGAGTGTTCTTTGGAGAGTGGTCTGTCATCTGCTGCTGACGGGCGAGCGGTGGTCGTGTGTTGGTGCGTTGCTGCTCACGACGGTTGTTGTACGCGGAAGACATCAGAGCAGGACTACCTGCACGATTCGACCCTGGGAGCGTCCACGCTGCTTGTCGCTGCGTCTTCTGTTGCTGTCTCGGCGATCTTCTGGCTGGAGACCCGGTGTTGAGATTGTTCGTGGGCTTCCGATGAAGTCGCTTCGGTGGTGATGGTGTCCGAGTAGTGTCCGAGCTGCTTGGGTTGTGTTGGCCGGTCATATTGAAGATGTCGTCGAAATGAAATGAAGATGCACCTTTAGTACTGACGCTTTCGGCGTACTAGGAGTCGTACTGGCGCCTGCTGCTGGACCCGTGTGGTCTCGAAGGGACCTTCGCTGTCAATGCCTATTAGCCTTTCGATCTCAGTGATCTCGAGTTGTCAGAACTATAGGCGAATGCTCGAAGAGTCCGCCATGTATCGTGTCGAGGTTGTTGGTGTGATGCAGTCAAAGAATTGACGATCACACAAAGTCGTTCTCCCTGTCGATCAGCACCTGCAAAGCCATGGCATGTGTCTATGGAGTGAATGTATATTCTATCATGTGATGGAGAAAAGGAAAAGTGAAGTTGTGTCTTGTTGATGGGAGTTGGGGTGGCGACTTTGTTTGCACCTGCCTTCATGAATAGCCAAGCAAGCGCGGTGCAGGCAGCCGCGTGCTTGCCACCCGAGACGCGATCTTCAGCTGCGAGATATTAAGTGATGCCAAGTTGCGATACAAGAGACAGAAGTAATGTGATTCGTATACTCATAGTCTCATCATGCCAAAGTCCCCACCTCAAAGCCGACCAATCCTCACTCCTGCATCTCCGACTCGTCCGGAGGTAGACCGTCGCGTCTCACTGTCACTCCAGGCGTGCTTGCGAAGACTTCACTTCCACCGAAAGTCGTATCATCCAGCGCCACACTGAAGTCCCTGAGCTTCGTCCCAGGCGTCTTCGACCTCAACATTTTCGAAGGTGTTCGATTCGCGCTGACAGCCAGCAAGGGCAGTCTTGCAGCAGACTTGACAGACTTCGCCGCAGTGCTCTCGCGGAGCATGCCAGGCGTCCGATTGCTCTTCGCTTTCTTGGCTTCTGGGCTCGCATGCCTCATGCTAATCTCTGTAGCATCCGACGTGGGCTGGCTATTGACGCCTGGATCTATCGATGCTTCGGTGCCTTCGAAAGAGTCCTGCATAGCAGCTGCAGACCTAGTCAAACGTCTGAATTGCGTTCCTTGCGTTCGATCGTTGCCCAGACCCATCGCGGCCATGAGATTCGAGCGCATGGCGTAAGCTTCGGCGAGTTGGTCATCTTTCGTTGCGCAAAGACGCTTAAGGTCATCGATCTGTGTCAATGTCAGTATCAGTGGTATGTTTAGCGGATGTGTCTCAATGATTACCCTTTTGGCATTGCTGACGAGCTTTCGATCGCGCTTCGCAAGTTGAGCAGAGAGCTCAGTCTGTGCCTGATGTGACTCATCTTGTAGGGCAGAAAACTGTGACTCTAAGCCGCGAACCTGCTCTTCGCGTTCTGTATGTATCGCAGCTATGTGCTCTGCCTGCTCGGCTTGTATCGTAGCAAGTCGTTTATCTGACTGTTGCTGTGCTTGCAGTACACTCATCTCTTGTGCCGACTTTTGTGCTAGCAGATCATCTTGAAAGCGCTGCAGCTCGGTCTCCAGAGAGCGACAAGTTGCTTGCGCATTGAGCTTCGCCTTCTCTAGGGAGGCCAGCTTTTCCCCATGCTCGGCATCTATTGCTTCGTACTGGGCGATGCGTATCTGCAGTCCATCTGCTTCGCTTCGTGCCGTGTTGATGTTGCACAAAAGATCAGTCTCGTGCTGTGTCTGCTTTCGCAAGTCGCCCTCGACCCTCTGCAACTTCTCCTGTACTTCGTCAAGCTTCTCCTGCTGTTGAGCGATGGTGGCAGCGTGACCAATATCAGCAAGCTCTGCCGCCTCTTTCGCCTTCGCAATCTGCTCCCGAGCCTCCTGCTGTGACTTGTCCACGCTAGTCCTGAGCTCTTCGATTCGTAGCATCAGACCGTCGTTCTCCGATCTCGCTTCGGCTACCTCCTTCGTGATTGCTGCTCGTTCGGCCTCGGCAGCACTTGCATGCGAGTCGGCCCTGCGCTTCTCATCCTGCAGGGCTTCGTGCGCTTGCATGAGATCATCGTACTGGTGCTGAAGCTCCGAAGATCTCGCTTCCTCTTCACGAAGTGGAGCCTCAACTTCCGTGCAGCGACGCTCGAGGTCAGCGCAAGCATTGCTGAAGATACGAGAGAGCTCCTCGTGCTCCGACTTGGTCTTAGCTTCGAGATGCTGCTGTACGCTCACCCGCCAGTCGATGTTGCGTGGCACCGGGCATGCGATGTGATACTCGAGATCTGTCGCGGGAGCATACATGCGAACGACTTTGTGCTCACAGATGCTATTCTGCATCGCGGAGATAGCGTGAAGACCTACCAGTAGCGGATAGAGATCCAGTGCCACATCTGTCTGGCTGTGATCGGCACCAAGCGCTGCGTGGATGAATAGTCCGCTTAGTGCCTTCGCCACCATGCTGTGCGCCTGATGCACCGATCTTGAGCATTCTGCGACGGAAGGCTGGCAACCAGGAGCAGGAGGCTCGCGTAGAGTGCTATACAGTCGAGTGAGATGTTCGGCCACAGCAGCGGAGCTAAGAGCTGCTAGTACACCAGCGCTGATAGTCTCGGATTCACTCAGTGTACCTGACATTGCTGTGATGTTTTCCGACATTGCATTAGCGTGGACGGTCAGATCGAAGTCGTCGCCAGTGGCAGCAAAGCTACTCCATCCGGAGATCATATCTGAGATCTGAGGCCGGGTCATACAGTGGGCGAAGCGCAATATCAGAGGGCCTGAGTTGGGCGCTACAACTGCAGACAAGCTCGTCGGATCAGACAACGTCGCCGTCAAAGTGTCAGATATCTCATCAGGTAGTGCTTGCGACTGGCAAAGTGCAGCGTTGAATGCGACAGCCTGAAGCTGCGTGCGCTTGTGCAGCTCTGGCTGACGCGCTCTCTCCCAAAGTTTACGCACCAAGATCGAGTTGTCAATACACCACTTGTCTCTCGCGTCCACCGGAAGAAATTCGACGACTTCGGTTGCCAGAGACAGAACCTTGCTTGCTTCGGACGTACATCCCTCGTCCACGATTTTCGTCGTCTCGATGACCCTTAACACGATCAGATGAAGTGCACGACTTGCTTTGCTGCCCGAGAAGTATTGCTGCAATTCCGTTGGCCTCCACCGCGGGCTGTTTAGTGTACTAGCGAGAAGGTCTTGCGTTTCGTAAAAACTGCCTGGCGTGCAAGACAACTCGTCTTCCGCAGCATGGACCATGATCTTCATGATCGCAAGGCAATAGAGCGTGAGACATTCGTCTGGTTGGCGGACGGTACTCCGCAGTATTTCATGGAAATGACCTTCTAGTTGTGAGAGGGTGTCGTGGGCGAGGAGGCCGAGGAGAGGCGCCAGCCCGCCCTTCAACAGTCGGTAGACTGGTTCGAGGGAAACCGAAGATGGCGAAGCAACAGTATGATCCACGATGCCGAGAAACAGTGTCTGGCTTGCTGCAGGGACTGCGATCTTTGATTGAAGCGGATGCGACAGCAGCGCAATAGCTGCCGCATTGTGCAGCCAACTCCCGGTCACAGCCTGGGAGACGACTTCGAAGAGAAGAGTTGGCTGCTGATGAAGGAGCGCATCTCGAATTGCGGGAGCGATACAGAGTCGGGCGACGATCTCGAGAACGTAAGGCCATTGCTGTAGGGCTTCGATGATATTGATGGCGAGGGCGGAGACTTGGCATGGCTTGGAGGCAGCCCAGAGAAGGATGTCGACTTCGGAACAATTCTGGCAGACAATCGTATGGAGTTGCTGTATCCGTGATCAGCATTTGTGTGTCAGACTTACCGCAATATCGTACCTTCAATTGCGTTGGGTAGGGGCTCGCTATGATGCGGCCAATCTCCGCCGTCAGAGCAGCGCGCGTTGGTGACTCCATTCTCACACCATCTTCATCTTCTACCTGATACTCTACCCGTCATTTGGTGTCGTGCCGTCGCCGCCCGCATGTTCTTGACATGACGTAGTTCTGCGGGCGGCAGTTGCGGTGGGCAACGGTCTCCGTCGCACAAATCTGGGGTTATCATGATTGAATAATTCCATCGCCACTGCACACTTCTTCCACGTTGTCAGACGCGGTACGCAAGGCACTCGCTGCTCTTGAGACGCAGAATGAGCTGGCAAGGACCCCTGGTGTGTAATGAAAGCTTGGCAGTGGCGGAAAAATATTTTAAATTGCTATCGTCGTGTTAGAACCTCATATGTAATATATCATAATCAGAACGCTTTAGGAACCAGCGCTGGGCGGATTGAACAATGCACTCATCCAGCAACACCTCTTGAATACATCGTCTATGCTTTGACTTATATGACCCTACGGACATGCTCACAGTGACCCTGACACATACCTGCAACAGCCCTCAACACTTAGTCGTCGTAATATACCAGTGCGCGGACCTCAATGCTCTCTCTAGGTGATTCGTCTGCAGGTGCGAGTGGGTTGTATGCTGAGCAATGTGGCACGCCCGAGCATGCAGTCTTCTCAGAATCTGCTTGTTTGAAAACAAGGACCTCGTTGATGTCGTGGTCCTTCAAGTAGAACCACTGGTGCTTCGACGAGAAATAAATCTGCACATTTTCCGCCGCGTGGTCTGTGTAAATCAAATCCGAGCTCGTAAGGTCAAGAGACTTGTCCACTGTAGAAGAGTCGCAGAGAAGGAGTGGCCAGTCGTTCAACGGCCCTTTGAGCGGCTTCCAGAAACTACATCCTTTAGATCAGTACGTCGTGAGATGACTACTAACATGGACGCATACTTAAACCACTGAAAGCGTCTTGCCAATAAGGTATTAGCATGCTCGCGCTCTTGTAGGCGCACCTCGCGTGCCGCTTCCCCAAGGGTAGCATCTGCCACAAGTTAGCTGCAAGCACTTTGCCTGACATGCAATTGTGAGGGATCTCCACTTGCCAATGTGCGCCACTGTTGTGGGCTGGTCGTCAGCGTATGTCGTAACGGTGGGTATAGGCCACTGAGCGTGCCGTTTACGGAACTATGTATGTGAGCCTTGTCCTCCAACAATTGACGGCAGAAGACCCACTCCCCAACGGAAGACCTTGACTTGTCGAGCTCCAAGATGATCTCTCAGCATGGCCTCCAAGAGGCGAAAATATGGTTGGACCTTCTGATCATCATGATAATCTTCATAGCTCAAATCAAGGTTGTCACCGAGGTTGAATACTGTGAAGCCGTTCTGCTCTATGTTGAAAGTCTGCTGCGTACTCCGCATGTCTGCTACATTGCAAGTGTAGGTCAGCCGTTCCATGTTCGATCGAGGGATTCTGACATCTTGCGGTGGGAACTTGAAGCCGTACGGCTTTTCTCGCGCGAATTTTGCTTCCGGGCGCAAGAAGTACACATCTGCCTGCATTTCTGCTTGATGTAGTAATGTAAGGCAGATTCTAATGTTCCTGGTCGTGATAGTATTTCTTGGTAGTATACTGTACGATCAAGCGTGCATCGGGCGACTCGGGCCAACTTCCTCCGTTTATCTACCCGCGTCACGATGAGCTACTGTAACGTACGTGAGACAGCCTCCTGGTCGTGAACGCCTTCTTAGTCTTTACTCGTACTGGCCGAAAGAGCTGTGCCGACACCGTGCCGCACGATAGCTTCAGCATTGCTGTACATTGCTTCACCGGTAGGATCAACGTTTCCCCCCATTGGCTAATCGCGCTTCCACTCAGCGCCAACGTATAACATTCTGTGGTTCTAGACTGCGGGTAAACGCAAAGACCCCTCTTTCAATAGATTGGGAGCGCCGTATCCGGGCGTACATGCAACATGAGCGGGAAGTGCATTGTAACGAGCGTTCACTTGTCCGGGGACGCCGAGATTCTGGACCTACGCGAGCGCTGCCTTCTTCTCGGGAGGCAAGTTTTACCGGGATATCGAGTATACAGCTTACAGAAGCTAACGCCGCTAGCACTGCACTTCGCAAGGAGCTCTGGGAGCTCGTAGAGCTTGGACGCGGCTCAAGTACGTGGGGAGCATATAAGAGACGTGCGCGCTGAATCTAGCTCTCGTCATAGATCATATCCTCGGACGCGCCCACAGATTCATCTGATCAAGAGACCTGCAGCAACGCAAACAAGTCCACGACCACAGCAATGCCTTCTATGCAAGAAACTCAGTCTCCTGCGATTTTCGATGATCGACTTCAGCCATGGAAGTCATTCTGGGTCCCTGAAACAGCTTCGCCAATCGGATACACCTACGGCGTCGTTAACGACAATAGTGCGATCGTGACAGGGCCAAAACGCCTTCCTGAGACTCAGGGCAACTAGAGTGCCTTGAGCTGGCAACAAGGTACGTGTAAAGGCATCGTTCTGAGTGTTGAGAAGTCCCGAGTTTCGGCTGACAGTGCTCAAGGATTCGCAATGATGGGAACTCCGTGAGCCAGGTGCACAGCTGGATTGATCGGGTAGATAGTAGGGACCGCTCGCAGCTCGGCTGTGTTGTGAGCTCTTGGGCTTTACAGGTGTCACTGTCATTACTGGAACTGCGTGTAGTCGATTGTGGTTCGTGTCGGATGCTCCCTATCTATCTGTCGTAGAACGTGAGCAGCTCATCAAAGTCGTGCTCTACGAGATCCGAATCTTCTTTCCAATGTGCACGCCCGATTTCCTTTCGACGCGCAGCAGCTTGCTGCAGTGCGCTGTTCGCTTCAGCATAATTTCCGTGTCGCGACAAGATCTTGGCCATCAGGAAGTGAGCACGTGCAATCTCAGGGACGAAGATTGATTCCTTCATCCGCCAAACCTTGAGCGCCTTGTTTAGCAGAGACCTTCGAAAAGCGTAAGTATGTCATGGATTTCGAGTGTGTGAGGAGCAATTCTGGACTAGCTCACCGGGCCTGATTGCACTCCCCACGGCGCAGACAGTGCTGCGCGACTCGATACATAAGATCCGCAGTCTTGTGATTGGCGTTTCCGAGAACAGTCTCGTAATGTGTTAGCGCTCGCCTATGGAGAACCTCGCTGTCTTCCATTCGGCCCTGGTCGTAGCGCACATTTCCCAAACCGTGCCAGACGCGACCAGTACTGTCGAGAGTCAGTTGGCGGTACAGAACTTCATGCACATCGAACTCGCCGGTATGATTCGGTGTCATTCACCCCAAATCTAGTCTCACGATCACGTAACAGATCTTCAAATGTGCGTCCAGCGTCCTCCAGATCTCCCATCACCCAGTACGTGAACGCGAGATTGGTGCGCGGATTAGTGTCTATGGCAAGCACGGCCTCGGGTAATAGCTTGAACACTTCTATGGACCTCTTGAATGCTGTCACGCCGTTTTGGTGCTGTCCATTCATTACCCAGGCAATACCTACTTCGTTGTGTGCAACGGCTAGACGGAGGTCCAGGGTGCCAGTTGCTTCGAAAATGCAAAGCCGCAGATCAAGCAGGATCTTCGTGTGATACAAGCAGCCCTCTGCGTCGTTAGTCTCATTGGTCGCCGCAGCTAAGCCGTAGTGGATGTCTGCTTTGAGCTGTTGTAGTTCCTCCATGGATGATGCACTACAAATCGTCAGACCCAAGTCGAAGAACGCCTTACTTTCCTGTGAGTTGCCACGCTCATGTTGCCACCTACATGCGACAGCATGTTAGAATTTACTTTTTGTGGCTCCTCAGACTCGGGGGGACCTCACCAGCCCGCTTCACACAAAAGAGCAGCAAATTCAGCCTTAGAAACGTCGTCAGGGCGCACGCCCGACCCATCATACACCTGTTTCAACCGTAGAGCATGAGGAAACAATGCTTCTCGACTCTTCCTCAACGCAGTATCATGTTTTGTCTCAAGAGAAGTCCGTCCCCATGCCGCCAGGAGGAGTCGCACAGCTGTAGCAAATATGAGAGGCAAGTGAACTCGGGAGGTCTTTGCCCGTATCGAATCCTGCAACACGCGATGGATCCAGAGCGCTCCCGACTTCTCGTTACGCGTTATCAGCGATCTTCGGAGAAGATCGCCGCGAGCAGCCGTGTACGCCCGTTTCGTCTCAGGGAAGCCGGGAAGGTGCATTTCTTTGGGTATGTCGCAGGTCAGAATCCGCTCCTCGATGCTATCAGGATCAAGGAGCATCAGTACTTCCAAGAGAGTCTTCGCTGGGACGCCAAGTAACTCGACAGCCCATATGGACGAAATGTTCCCCCTTGATGCAGGCAAAGAGATCTCGGCTTCATATGAGTAAAGCCCTTCGCGCTCACTCTCGTCGTCGTATTGTTCCAAGAAATCAGCGTAGGTAAGACACTCTTCCCTAATGACGGCTGCCATCTGACAAATTGCTAAAGGGAGTCCTCCGAGCTTCTCTGCAATCACAAAGGCCTTCTCGGGTTCCGATCGAGCACATGACAATTTCTGAACTAATGCTGCGCCATCCTCTCTTTCGAATGGTGCCAGAGGAACAACGGCAGATGCGATAGTTGGGGTTGTTCTGGCAAGAGGATCGCGACTAGTCACAAGGATCGAACCACTTCCAGACACTGGCCAATAGTCTTGTAAGATATCTGGCTTGTCAGCATTGTCGAATATTAGTAGCCATGTGGGCTCGCTTTGGCCGACGACGTCTTGTTCCACATCGAGGACCACTTTGGGGTTCGTGAGCCAGCCCATCACTAGCTCGCGGCTGATGACCGGACTTTGTCTTTCCGACGAATCTTCCAGGCCTAGAGCCGAAGCAATACGAACAAAGTCTGCGAGGGGTGAGGTGAATGCTGACACCAAAGACGTGAGTACTCTCACCTTGCTCGAGTTTGACTGACTCGTCTGCACGGACCCAAAAGACGGCATCGAATTTCGCTCGGCGGCTGAAAGCATATTCGATGGCAATAGACGTCTTTCCCAGCCCCCCCATACCACACAAGACGACATGCCGGGATTTGCGTAGTTCAGAGGAGAAGCACGCATCTAGTGGAAGCAGATTGTCGTCCAGGGTCCTCAGGATGGTCTCTCGTCCGATGAAATCCTTATTCCTAACCATAGTCTCGACCACGAAGCAAGGCAGATTCGCAGATATCCTTTGTTGTGCGGTACCTATCGCAGGTAGTACGTCCCATTGGGCATCGAGTGGGAGGGATCCTGCCTGCGCTTCCGCGGTCCCGGACCTGGGACCGGACCCAGAACCGGACGCAGAGGGATGCAGTAGATCAGCTGAAGGAGTGGCATTTGATGGGGTCTCACTCGTCAACACTTATAGAACTTAGTGAGTGCTTGAGGGATTACATAATGTACCCGAACCTTACCAAGTTTCGTCATGTCCCAGGAAGATAGGCTGGTCCCGGTCAAGTGCGGCGATTCTGGCAGTTGAGCTACGATCACGCATTAATAGTGACCGAGTGGCCTGGTGATGGACCATTCTCTTACCTGACTGAAGGTGGTGCTCAACATCGAGACGCGCTGTCATGCTCAGTACGAACTGAAACCACGTGCGCATGCGATGATCCGGTCGTCTCGGCTGCTCTTCAAGAAGCTTGCACAAGTCATCATGGTTGCCGGCTAGGCTGTAGCACTGCTCATGTCCAGTCATGGTTCTCGCAAGTCTCTCATCTACAAGCTTTAGGCTCAATTAGACGAAATTCAGATTCGGGATGGTGTATACGAACGTGTACATCCTTCCATGTCTTCACATTGAAGGTCATCTTGCTTCTCCCTTCGGTTCGGCCAATACGGACTTTGGTGGTCTCATTTTCGTACAAGGAGAGGATCTCGATCCGTAGCTGGGTGTCTTGGAAAAGCTGTGAGGTCATTGAGAGGCGCCGTAATTCCTCCAAGCGTGTTGATGCCTGCTTGACTACGACACCATTCGGCACAGATCTCAGTATACCCAGAACACTCTCCGCAAGGAGTTCAGGATCTGCTGCACTGTGCGGGGCTCCGAGGAACACGACGCCAAGAAGCGCATGGAGGAGAGATGTGTATTGATGACTCTGCGCGTTTGCTTTCCCTAACGCCTGTTCAGAGTCAGTATGCTACTTCGTGGCCTAGCTGAATTCCTTACTGACCTGCTTGAGAATGATTGACCCGAGGCTGTGACACATGAACAATAGGGGGCGTTTGTTCTGCTCGATGGCTTAGCAGGGTACTTGCGTGCGGTGGCAGTTGCCTCACAGCATGCTTTTGTAGGTGAAGCGACAGAACTTCTAGGAGTACATCTGCTTGCTCCGAAAAGGTGTCGAGCACGACTTCATCATTCGCAGCAATGGGATGATCGAAGGCTAGCATGCGGACTTTCGAATCAGTTGTAGCTAGGAACTCGCGCCACCACGGCGTGATGATAGCCCAGCGCTCAACCGGTGAGGTGCCAATGCCAGCGATCATTATGAGACTGCGTCATGGATCAGTGTTGCGAGATATGGATCTGAACAGCTCTCTATGACATACTCAATCTCGGAGTCGGCCTGCGCGTCCCCAACGACACGCAGGTCACGGTGAGGTAAGGTCATCTTGTTCTCGACATTTGCCGCCTTTCAGGCTTTCGCACAAGTGTAAGGTCGAGAAAGCGGCGTAGTCCAGCAACATTTGCTTCAACTGCTGAAGCGCGTCGCACAGTGTGCGCTGGCAGGGCTGGGATCGGCGGTAGATCTGACCGGTCAGTGTGAATGCCTGGCTGCATGATGACCTGGAGCCAATCATGCCCATGGGTCATGTGCGCAGCGCCGTGCAGAGGCCAGCGCCGACTGGGCGCATTCATTGATGGGCCCTTAGGGAGCGGGGGATCGCCCATCAAGTGAGCCTTGGCGTCTGCGGTACGTGAGTCTTATCGCATGCGCTCTGAACGTTGAAGGAACATGCGATGACGGCTGGTCATTTGCAACATGGAGATGGTTATAAGCACAGAGCAGCAGCTTGCCCAGAGTCAGAGGCGCAGGCCGTGTTCTCGCCCGATCGCCATGCCAGCCACGAACGCCCACGGCATCAGAGGCTCGCTAAATCCTGCGCTTTACTATGGAGACAAGGCTGGCAGGCGTCTTTCCCAGCCAGATCTCATGCAGCCTCGATCCTGCCGCCCAGGTGGACAGTACTGCCTTCTTCCATTGTTTATGATGTTTGCTGAGCGCTGCAGTGGAACGTCAGGCAATCTGTGAAACAGGTTTAAGATAGGTTTACTGCTATCATGGATCGTGGAAATCCGGCACATAGCCAAGAGGAAACCGCCAGTCTGCGACCGCGCGCGCCACGAGGCGAGTATGATGACCTCCAAACGCTGTTCCTTCGCATCTGACGATTGGCAGGTGTTCCTCTGACAGGGAAGCAGTATGCAGAAGCTGTAGACGAATTTTCGAAGCTCGAGACCACGCACTCTCTCTTTGCTGGCACGCAATTCGAGAACCTGGCTAAGTATATTCGCCGTCCAAACGAGGCGTGTGCACCAGATGCAAGCGGCCTCATGGTGCCGGCTCTTGCCACTGAGGAACCCTTCAAATTCATCACAATACGCGACCTGAATCCAGAGTTGGACGCGACGGCGCCCGGCTGCACTCGAAGTACTGGGCTGCTTATAAGACTGGCGCAGGTGGATCTAGACAAGCAGTGCTCCTGGATCTCTCTCACGCATCTGCGGATGATCGAAACTTCTCGATCCTCTTCCCTGTGATCGACAGCGCGAACCACACAGTCGATTCGAAGGTGGATTGGACATTTGACCCGGGACGCTTCAGTCTTGCTACTGTAGACTCGATACAAGCTGGTGTAGAGGTCAATAATAACTATGGTCCAAAGGGCAATGATGAGCTATTGCTAGGCTATGGCTTCTGCATCCCTGACAACCCGAACGACACCGTTATGCTTACACTCAAAGCCCCGAGTGAAGAGCTGCAGAGTCATCTGCGCTCGTCGCATGCTGGCTACTTCGATGCTTCGAAGCAATGGGACAGTGAAAA
>KZ111197.1:90467-108196 GCA_002077045.2 Rachicladosporium sp. CCFEE 5018
GCTACCACCTCCGCTCCCAGCGCCACTCCCGCCACCGCCACTTGAATCTCCACCACTTCCATCTCCACCACCTCCATCTCCACTACTTCCACCTCCCCCAATTGCGCCGCTATCACTCCCTCCGCCGCCGTTCCCACCACCTCCACCACCTCCACCTCCTCCACCAGAACCCCGCTTGTTCGCAATCTCCCCCATCTCCCTCCGAAACATCCAAGGAAAACTCATAAACGGCATATTCTCCGCCGTCTGCCTCACATTCCGCACCAACATCCCACCCCTCACACTCCTCTCCCTGACCCTACGATTAGCCTCGCCAACCTCCTCCGCAGTAACAACATACATCCCCGCGACCCACGGCCCCAGAACCTCCCACTTCCTCTCGTGTTTCGTCGTCCCGGCTTTCTCATAGCAAAGCTCTTTAAATGTGTTATTGAGAGTTGCCACGGTTTCGCCCAGCTCTTCGGCGATCTTGTAGTCGCGCGACTCGTGATTGTGGTCCAGCACAAAAGTTGTCCAGACTTCGAATTCGGAGGCTATGCCGTGTAGGGTCATGATGCGGCGGAGGGATTCGTCGTAGAGGATTTTGACTTCGCGGACGGAGGCGAGGAGAGAGTCGGGGAGCTCGTAGGCTGTGAGGATGCGGGTGTCGAAGGGGTTGTCCCAGGCTGGGACGAAGGGCACGCGGTCGACTTCATCGTACAGCTTGCCGAGGATCTTACGAGAGCGGTAAGATCTCTTGTCCTTCTTCTCGGCCCAGTGCGGCCAGGATGTGACGCGGAGATGCTTCGGGAACTCAGCTGGGATGCCTGTCTTCGCGTAGTCGACGGCTTTCGAATGCAGAGCTGCGAGCTCTATGCAGTTCTCGTGCTTGATGCCGTCTTCCTCTTTGTCGGCCCAGTAGCGATGGGCAGTAGCGATGCGGGAAAGAGTGTCGTTCTTCATGTGAGTGACGAAGAAGGACGTCATGTCTTCTACAGTCACTGGACCGTCTGCGACGACTGGAGGTGGGGCGGCGTAGTCCATGGGTGCATGGTTCCACTCATTGGGCAGGAGCGCAGGATCCCATATCACGAGGTAGTCGTCGCCGTCCAGATCGCCACCGGAGCACATGCTGGCAATGTCGCAATCGCCAGTCTGAGGGAGGACCACGCAGTCTCTGAGGTGGCGGAGCTCGGGCTTGTCGACTGCGAGGACGACTCGGATATCGCCTGGGTGTAGGGATGGGTTGCGAGCGAGGATGCAGACGCCTGTGATGACCTTGAATTTGCCCTTTGCTTTTGCCTTAGGGTCAGAGATCTGCATGAAGATCTGCGGCAGCTGACTCTCATCGTGACAATCTGCGGGCGTGTTGTTGCTGTGTCCTTTGAGCAGACCTGTCTCGTCAACAACACCAAGGATGAATGCACCTTGCTCAACGAATATCTTCGCCTTCTCCTTGAGGTGCTTCGTTGACCAGGATCTCCATAGCCTCAGAATCGACATCGTGAAAGGATCCTCGCATTGCATGAAGCCATCGACGATCATGGATGCAATTGTGACTGTGGTCTGATTGAGGTCGATATTGCGCGACAACAGTCCAAGGACCATCACTTCGTCCGTCATAGCCAGCTCGAGATCTGACAGCATGTTGCGCAGCATCGTGATAAGTGTGTAGTCCGTTACTCCGAGCGCCGACAACACAAGCACAATCTGCTGATTGAGGTACGCAGTCGAGAACTGCGAGATGCGACAGATCTCCAAGCCATTGTAGTCTGCAGGGAACTTCTCTTGACTTGGGCGAATCTGGATCTTCTTGCCCATCAGTGAAGGATCGACCGCCAGCACACCCTTGCATCCACCGAGGCGGAACTGAAACACTGATGCACACTCTTCTCTGGAGTCCGGCAGTCCCATCTCGCGACATGTCATCATCGCGAGGAACGGCGAAATCTTGCCAACCCCGTCGGTGAAGCAGAAGCCGTTGCGCTTGATGTCCGGGATACGCTCGATCGGTCCGGTGTTCAGCATCGCGCGTGTCGTCGAAAAGCACTGTCCAACCCGCGAAGCGTACTTCGCCACGACTTTGATATCATTGAAGTCGCCCATCCAAGCGCGAATTTTGGCAGAGGTAAGGTTCCCAGTGGGAGCAAAGAAGTATGCGCCAGCTTCGCGGAACTGCGAGTTGCCGTATGCCAGGAACTCGTAATGACGGTCGCCAACAACGATGCCGCTTGTCATCGTCCGTCTGATACGCTCGAAGAGCTCGTCGCTCCTGTCATCGTCGAAGGACATGATGATGCCTTTGTACGATTCGTCGCGAAATTTGACACGGAGGAAACGGTCTGCGTGCTGGCTGTACTGCCGAATGACGCGATTTGATGTGTCGAGCGAGGGGCTGTTGAAGTAGATGGTTGTTGGCGTGATGGTGGCGGTCCGTACGATGGTGCAGTAGGATGGCATCTTGCGGCGTGGCATGCTGCCCTGCATTCTGAAAATGTCCATGGGATTGACGATACGCTGTTTCAGCTCGGCGACCTTTTCTAAAAGTCTCATCGCTCTGTCAGCTCCCAGTTCTGCCAGCTTGAGACCGAATGACGGGTGCAGGCTGACTTCGTGAAGGTAGCCCTGGCTGACACACACTTCGAGCTGATATCGAACCGTGAACGGAAGAAAGACTTTGCCGGCAGAGTAGTCGTCCAATGCCGACAGAGCACTTCCGCTGTCATTGCTCGCATCTCGCGTGTTGCCAAGCCAAGTCCATAGCGAGTGAGGTGGTCGGGGGATGCTCTGAATGGGCTTGAGCTGCACGGCGATGTTGTGGTCTCGCAATGCGGACCTGAGGTGTTTGATGCTTGTTTCCGTCACTCCCTGGTCACACACGAAACGATATGTGAGCCATCTGCCAATGTCGACCAATGCGTCGTCGGTCTGTAGTTCGGTATGCTGGCTCGAGCCTACAGATCGATTGCTGCTTAGAGAAGTCTGGCGATACCAGGTCTGCCACTCACTCCACACCTTGTCTTTGGCATTCATCGTCCTTGCGACGTCGTGTGTTTTGCGGAACGCGAGTGGTGGCGCATTGAGCATGATGATGAACGATAACGAATCATCGTCGTCACGATCCTCGAGAACGTGACGAACCTGCGAGATTGGTATCTCGAACTTGAAGTTTTGTTTGGCGTGACTCAACGTTCCAGGATCCTCTAGCAGCGTGCTGAAGCAGAAGTCTATGGTACCGCGCTCTTTGTTGAGTACAAGGTTGATGCAAGACTCTCGTATGTCGCTCTTGTCGACGGTCTCCATTTCCATCATCTCATGCTCATTGAGCATGACACCGAATGCCAGCCTCATACCCGAGATCTTGATCTCCCCGGGGTACCGACCGTCTCCTCGGCCGTACCATTGCGGGTCCCGTCCGTCGTCTTGACGAATGCGCATGTGCTGACGTCCGCCAACACTGATTTCCCCATCCAAGCCGTCACGTACCCACATCGGAGTAGGTACAGGCACGCTGAAACGAACGAACGCTGAGCCTTGGCCTTGTCTGGAGGTGTCCATGTCGATACGGGTCGGCTGGGCGCCGAACCCAACGAGCATTTGATGGACATTGTTGAGTGTCCAGTCTAGGGGAAGATTGCGGAGTGTAGCTGCAAGATCGTGAGTTCGCTGTGGAGAGCAGTCTGTCATCTGCTGCTGACGGGCGAGGGGAGGTCTTGTGTTGGTACGTTGCTGCTGGCGACGCTTAACATATGTGGAAGTCATCAGAGCTGAAGATGCTTCGCGAGTCGACCCTGGCATCGACCAGGCAGCTTGTCGCTGCGTCTTCTGATGCTGTCTCGGCGATCTTCTGGCTGGGGACCCGGTATTGGGATTGTTCGTGCGCCTCTTCTGATGAAGTCGCTTCGGTGGTGATGGTGTACGAGTACTGTCCGAAATGCTCGGATTGTACTCGCCGGTCATGGTGGCCAAACTCTCAGACTGTAATCTTGGTTCCCCTTCAATGCTGATCGTCTTCGTCAGAGTATTCGAAGTTCTTGTGGCGCTGGCTACTGGAACTGGGCGCTCTGGAAATAGCACCTGCTCGAATACCCTGTCACCTCTTCAATCTGAGTGATCTCAAGATCTCAGAGCCACGGGCAAAAGTTCGAAGAGTCCGCCAGGTTCAGTGTCGTGGTCGTTGGTGTGACGCAGTCAAAGAGTCGGCGGTCACACAAAGTCGTTCTCCCTGTCGATCAGCACGTGAAAGTCCATGGCATGTGTCTATGGAGTGAATGTATATTCTATCATGTGATTTAGGGAAAGGAAAAGTGAAGTTGTGTCTTCTTGATGGGAGTTGGGATGGCGACTTTGTTTGCACCTGCCTCCATAGACACCTACCTAGTCAAGCAAGCGCGGTGCAGGCATCCGCGTGCTTGCCATGTGAGACGTGAGTCCAAGCTGCGACGTGATGAGTTGCGATACATGTCAAATCGGTATGCAAGAAACAGAAGTAATGGGATTCGTATACTCATGGTCTCGTCATGTCCCAATCCTCACTTCAGTCCCGATCATGCCTCACTCCTGCATCTCCGACTCGTCTGCCGGCAATGCATCGCGCCTCGTTCTTACTCCGGGTGTGCTTGCAAAGATTTCACTGCCATCGAACGTCGTGTCGTCTTGAGCCACGCTGAATTCCTTCAGCTTCGTACCAGGCGTCTTCGACCGCGACGTCTTCGAAGGTGTCCGATTGGCGCTGATAGCGAGCAAGGGCAGTCTTGCAGCAGACTTGACAGACTTCGCCGCAATGCTCTCGCGAAGCATGCCAGGCGTCCGATTACTCTTCGCTTTCTTGGCTTCTGGGCTCGCATACCTCATGCTGATCTCTGCAGCATCCGGCGTGGGCTGGCTACTGACGCCTGGATTTATCGACGCTTCGGTGCCCTCGAAGGAGTCCTGCATAGCAGCTGCAGACCTAGTCACTCGTCTAGATTGCGTTCCTTGCGTTCGATCGTTACCCAGACCCATCGCCGCCATGAGATTCGAGCGCATGGCGTGAGCTTCAGCGAGTTGGTCGTCTTTTGTCGCGCAGAGACGCTTGAGGTCATCGATCTGTGTCATTGTCAGTATCAGTGGTACGTTCACCGGATGTGTCTCCATGCTTACCCTTTTAGCACTGCTGACGAGCTTGCGATCGCGCTTCGCAAGTTGAGCAGAGAGCTCAGTCTGTGCCTGATGTGACTCATCTTGGAGGGCAGAAATCTGTGACTCCAAGCCGCGCACCTGCTCTTCGCGTCCTGCGTGTGTCGCAGCTATCTGCTCTGCATGCTTGGCCTGTCTCGTAGCGAGTTCTCGATTCGATTGTTGCTGTACTTGTAAGATATTAGTCTCGTGTGCGGATGTCTGTGCCAGCAGGTCGTCTCGTGAGCTCTGCAGCTCCATCTCCAAAGAGCGGCAAAGTGCATCAGCGTCTGACTTCGCTTGCTCGAGTAACGCCATCTTGCTCGCTTGCCCTGTCTCCATTGCCTTGTGATCATCAATCTGTCCTTTGAGTTCGTCTCCTTCGCATCGTGCCATTTCCAGATTGCGCTGAAGCTCAGCCTCGTGCTCAATCTGCTTTCGTATATCGTCTTCAGCCCTCGCAAACTTGTCCCGTAGATCATCGATTCTCTCCTGGTGCTGAGCGATTGCGGCAGCGTGACCGATCTCGGCGACCTCAACGGTCTCCTTGGCTTTGGCAAGCTGCTCGCGAGCCTCGTGTTGCAATTTGTCCAAGCTTGTGTGAAGCTCGTCGATGCGCAACATCAGGCTGTCCTTCTCCAACTTCGCCTCGTCTACTTCCTTCGCGATTGCTGCTCGTTCGGCATCGGCAGCACTTGCATGCGAGTCTGCCCTGCGCTTTTCATCTTGTAGCGCCTCGTGCGCCTCCAGGAGCTCTGCGTATTGCTGCTGCAGTTGTGAGACCTTTGCTTGCTCCGCGCGAAGAGGACCTTCGACTTCTGTGCAGCGGCGCTCGAGGTCAGCGCACGCGTTCGCAAAAATCCGAGAAAGGTCGCCGTGCTCTAACTTTGTCTTCTCTTCGAGGTGTTGCTGCACGCTAGTCCGCCAATCAGCGTTGCGTGGCACCGGCAACACAGTGTGATGCTCGAGGCCTGTTGTGGATGCGTGAACGCGAACGATTGTGTGTCCGCACGTGCTGTTTTGCTTCGAGGCGACGGCGTGTACACTCAGTAGTAGCGAATACAGATCCGAAGCTACATCTGTCTGGCTGTGGTCGGCACCTAAGGCTGCGCGCAGGAACAGTCCGCTCAGTGCCTGCGCCACCATGCTGCGAGCCCGGCGTGTAGCTTTCGAGCATGATACGGCGTCGGGCTCGCAATCTGCAGCAGGGTGCTCGCAGAGAAGTTGATGGAGTCGAGTGAGAGATTCGCCCACTGCAGCGGAGCTCAGAGCTCTCAGTAGACCAGCGCTGATTGTGTCAGATCCGTGTAGTGTGTCTGATATCCATGTAAGGTTCTCTGATAATGTGTTGGCATGCGTGACGAGGTCCATGACTTCGCTAGTGCCAGCAAAGCTACTCCATCCGGACAATATGTCCGACATCTGTGAGCTGCTCAAGCGATCTGCGAAGCGCACTATGACGGGTCTCCAGCTAGGGCCCATGACGGCAGCCAGATTCGTCGGATCTTGCAACATCGCAGCTAAGCTCTCAGGCACACCTTGTGGTAGCGCCTGCGACCCACATAATCCGGCGATGAACGCAATTGCCTGCAGCTGCATCTGCCTGTGAAGATCAGGCTGATTTGCTTTCTCCCAAAGTTTGCGCAGCAAGATAGGGTTGTCAACACACCACTTTGACCTCACATCCGCCGATAGGTAGTCCATGGTCTCGGTCGCCAAAGTGAGTACTTCCCTCGTCTCGGCTGTGCAGCCTTGATCGTCCACGATCGTAGCCCCAATAACCCTCAGCACAACCAGATGCAACGCTCGGTTGACTTTACTTCCGGTGAAGTATCGCTGTAGCTCGGTTGGTTTCCATCGCGGAGTATTGGGCGTGCTAGCGAGCAGTTCCTGTGTCTCGTAGAAGCTGCCTGGCGTGCATGACAGCTCGTCCTCGGCAACTTGAATCATGATCGTCATGATCACAAGAGAGTAGAGCGTCAAGCATTGGTCCGTTTGGCAGATAGTGCTGCGTAGGATCTCGTGGAAGTGGTGTTCCAGTTGTGTAAGGATGTCAAGAGAGAGCAGGCCAAGGAGAGGTGCCAGTCCGCCTTTCAAGAGTTGATAGACTGGCTTCATAGATGCTGAGGATGGCGAGACGACAGCATGGTTGACGATGCCGAGGAATAGTGTTTGGCTTGCTGCGGGAATAGCGATGCCGGGTGGCAAGCGATGGGATAGCATGGCAATAGCTGCCGCATTGTGCTGCCAGCTTCCTACCACAGCTTGAGATCCGATCTCGAAGAGGAGCGTCGGATGCTGGTGAAGCAGCGCATCTCGTATCGCCGGGACGACGCTGAATCTAGAGACGATCTCTAGGACGTATGGCCATTGTTGTAGGGATTCGAGTAGGTTGGTGGCGAGGGCGGGGATCTGACACGGCTTCGAGGCAGCCCAGAGGATAACGTCTGCCTCGGAAGAGTTTTGGCAGACGATAGTATGAAGTTGCTGTGTGTGCGATCAGCAGTTGTGTGCCAGACCTGTCGTGACAACTCACCTTCAATTGCGATGGGTAGGGGCTTGCTATGATGCGGCCGATCTCCTGCGTCAGAGCAGCGCGCATTGATAACTCCATCTCACCACACCACCCACATCTATTAGATGGGTCACCCTAGCCACCATATGGTGTCGCTCCCCCCGCCATCCTGGTGTTCTTGATAGGTGCGTTGCTCATGATGCATGGTTTTTGCGGGCGGCAGTTGCGGTGGGCAACGAACCGCGTCGCACCAACCCGAGGTTCGCCATCGAAGATCCCATCGTGTTATATCTCTCGTAGTCGTCGTAATCGATGCCGCGCAAGTCATACGTTGAACGGTCGTGACGCTAAAGACGACGACTTGGTCTACTGGGAGTGGCCTCCTCAGGGCGATGTCAAGATCAACTGAAGCTCATCCGGGAAGACGCCCTGTCATTGCACAGCCAAGGGTGCTCGCGATGAAGGTTCTCTAGACGTTGATGCGCCATGGTCACGGGGGTTTTATTGGCGAGTGCACTGCTTCAGCCCTGACATGACGCCTTTAGGAAATTCAGCAAGTTTCGTCATTCGAGCAGGCACTCGGGCCAATAACGAAAATCAATCATGAGATTCGACTTGACAACGTACGAATACAATTTCGTCGGAGTACCGTACTACGGGGGTGAAAGTGATTAGTGTTATGTTCAGGACGTCCAAGAGGAGTCTATTCACTGTTCCTTAGCACCGCCGGTTCCCGCGACCTTCTTGCGAACGGCGGACTCTGAATATCTGATGGACTGTACTGCGTTGTCGGAGGAGATAAGAACCGTCCCCATGATCGAGACTGAAGCGTGGTGGACTACAGCGTGTTGGCGGCGGAGGCTAAGGTATCGAGCTGAGGCGTGGGTGCACGAGGATGGACAGTATCGCGAAAAGGTGTCCAGGAACGCTCTTACGCGGACCCCCACTATTCCACCTTCAGCCTTACACAATGCTGCATATAGCAGCCTCGATGCCCTCAAACCATGGCTCAGCCCATGATCGTGAGCTCTTCTCATAATAACCCACCCTTCTATATTGTCGTCCAGAATTGCATCGTCTCAAAAGGAGCCCATTACCTACCTCAAGTTCGATAGACCTGACAATGGCGTGAAAGGTGACAATCTCAATAGCCCAGGCCTGAACTTCATTTCCCCATGTACTCTCTTTCCATCGGATGCCGTCAACATATTCGGCAGTGTCCAGACTGGCCACGGACCAGTCGTCCCATCTCCCTTCCACCACTCTTGGCGCTTGTCCGTTCTGCCCCCTCGTAACCGGATCCGCGCCATTGCTGGAACCTCTGGTCTGATTGCCTATTGTTCTATCTGCCCTTACGCAGCTATTGTTTGTGAAGCCCGGGCGATGAGGTTGCCAGACGAGTACCGGGATCATTCGTGCTTGCACTCGCAATGACCCACTACTGACGGGTCCAAATGGCTCATCGATGTTCCGGGTATGAATATCGACCTCCAGGATCTCAAGTCTGCGGTCGCGCGGATCTCGCAGGGGATCCACCTCGGCTGCGATGAAGGACCAATGTATACGTTGTGACGCACTAAGCCAACTCCATGTAGGTGCGTCGGAAGTCCGCGAGCCTTGATCTGAGGGACTCGTTTGGTTCAACGCGCGCTGATCTACGAACCATGATAAGCTGCGTATTAGCCAATGCCTCCATATGCCCGCACAGTAAGCATCTGCCGTGATAGACTGGTATTCGTGTGCAAGTGCAGATATCGCGCGGAACTTGTCGTCTCGAAAAGTGATGTGTCGATGTGTATATTGCTGTGCCATGGATATCCAAAATGAATGCAGCTGCTCGTGGTCCTCATCTGTCAAATCTGGTCCTTTACGGCCCGAGCGGAAGACTTCTGGTAAACTCTCAACGACGTGGCCTTGCTCCATCAGTGGAATGTGATGCCCCTTTACGTAAACTACGTCGCGGCGGGCCAACGCCACCTCTTGGCAGTGCCAGTGAATATGGCGAGAAGAGAAGACCAGACACCGTGGACTAAGCACGCTTTCTTGTAGACACCAAGCACGAGTCTCTGTTGGATCGGCTGACGAGTCGTCTTTCCGATAATTATGCAGCTCGCGTAGTACGAGAGCGCCAGATTCGTCATCACCAATCTGTAGTCGGGTCCTGATCAAGGAGTCCGGAACCGATCTCATGGTCAAAAATCCGTCCATGGCCGTGGGGGCTGAGGCAGCAATAATAGTGATGTGTGCATTCTGATATATATCTGCCATACGAGCAAGTTCACGTCTCTTATCGTCATCACTGTCCTGGATAATACAGAGAGCGTCCACCCAGAGGTGTTCGAGGCCAAGGTCTTGGGTAACAAAAAGAGCATCCTTGATAGTAGATGGCAGACATGACAGCTCGATCTTTTCCAGAAACGTTTCAATGTTCGATGTAGTCGTCTTGACGCTCTGACCGGCTCCCCAGCAATAGCTCAACGCAGCGTATCTGATGCCATGATCTTCCTCGACGTTCATAAGCTTCAAGTCACCAGGACGCTGCCTATTGTAGGCGAGCAGCCGAGTCGGAAGTCTGAGCTTCTGACCCCGACTTGCACAAAATGAATGGGAGTGATTGCAGTCCTGTAGCCATTGTTTTGACAGGTCAAGATTAGCCGTCGATGCCATGTTCATGTCCAATTCCTTTTGGATCCCATAGACATTTGTCTGGTCTGCGTCGCCTATGAATGCGTCAGTCGGGCCAAGCATATGTGAATTGCGGCAAAGTTAGCTACCCACCGCCTTCTATACGTACGTCAAACTCATACCTTCGATCACTGTGTCGGGACAGGTCGCTGGAAAGGAGTACGCATACGAATCTTGATATCGGACGTCCTTTCTGACGGGCGGCCGACCACAGAATTCTATAGTCTGGTTCCAGCGTGGGATCGAATTCTCCGAAGATATGGATGCAAAGCTCGCACCCTATCTCTCGCCCTCGCGCTATATGAGCTTTATACTCGGCTGCCCAAACAGTCCATATCCCGTGGGACTCGAAATCTGGCTCGAATGGCACATCTTCCCACTCGTATTGCTGCAGGGCAGGCAAGAGGTCTGACACGTCAAGTAAGGCCGCGCAGTTCGAGCATAAGACTGAAAATGAAGGTATACCCGGCGCCATTAGTTGTAGGTCGAGCCTAACGAAGCATCTGCGCACATCGTGCTAGCACGCAACCAAGGAGATCACGTTCCCTTAGCCCTTACTTAGCAGGCCCTTCACACGCTAAGTGTAAGGCATGTGAAACGGTGATAGGAACTTCAAATCGTTGGTATACAAGGTTGGAGATAGTGTGTCTAAGAGGTGCGTAGGAGCGTTGGAGAGGTACCGCAATGGCAGCGCTAAAGCGGGAGCAGCCGTGATACCTATGTCAGCCGCGAGTCCTAACTTATAGTAAAGTCAAGGTAAATCGTAACAATACACTATCCTTTATTCTTGATGGCCGTAGCGAGGGAAATAAGTTTTGCGGGCGGCAGTTGCGGTGGGCAACGGACTCCGTCGCACAAACCTGGAACACCACAACCTGGTACTTAATCCCATCACCATCATATGCCTCTTGCGCATTGTTACTGATGCCACGCAAGTCAATCGTTGCTGTCGAGATTTGTGGGCACTCCGGAAGTACATGCAATAGAATCCAGGAGTCTGCTCGGCATTCCCCCGCCCAGTCGCAATCTATTGTGCCTTGTGGTTGTGCCGCTGGCCTGCATGCCATGCATGCATGTATCCATGGACGACACACGAGTCAATATGGGGCAATCCAGGACCGCATGACGGGGAACGAACGCTATTGTCTTGCAGGGATTCATCGAGCTCATCGATATTGCCGAGCAGGTGATCGAGACGATCAATCTGAGAGCACATGAACGAGTCCTGAAGGGCCTTGACTTGCGGCGGTGTGGCACGCCACAATCTCGTGGTATCGCTCACAGCTGCTAATGAGGCAATCTAAGTTACTCTGCAAAAAAGGCAGAGTCTAGAGTCCACGTGGCGTTCGACTGCTGTCTCGATGGTCTCGACTGCAAGCGCAACGGTATCGTGGCATAACGTCTGCGCTGATGTGTCCGAGCTTAACTGCTGCTCACAACTGTCGCATTAATCGACCAGGTCTTGGTGGACCCCAAGCTTGTATGCACTGGCGATGCGAGTGTCCTGCAATGCGTGCATGCGCATCTCATGCTATTAGTCTACTATCTGATGCGAGGCTGCCGAAAGGATTGTCTGCAACGTGGTGCGCCATTCACTCGGCACTTCCACTACAGGAGCTTACTGTAGACTATTCTGGCCTGTCAGAAAACGACATAGTCGTAGCTCGACGGCTAATGGGTTTCGAATGTAAGCCGGGAGCGTTTCAAATTGCCTGACGCGTTCAAGACTCGAGGCTTCATCGGAGAACAGGAGGGTGGAGTGGAAGAAGCGACCATTGGCTGATTGTTGCTGCACGTTGTGAATTACAGCCGGCTTTCGCGCATGCTTTGTGGCGTTAGGCATAATCGACCTGGGGTCGTATCTCTCAGCGACGTATCATCGATGTTCGCCAAAGTCTGCCGGTGCATGCTACTCTAGGCAGTGCAGTGTTGGCGCTTCCCTCGCTAGCAGTAGCTGCTTCCCGCGGAAGCTGAATGTAAGGGTCACTAAGCCTCCCCTTTCGCACATACTGGTCTACCCTTCCCGATGGCTCGCAAACGTGCCTCTTATGTCGCCCGCTGCCTCCGTTGATACCACTCCGGTTACAGAACTCTCCTCCGCCGATATTACTTTGCTGCACTAAACCGCGCTAAAGATGACACTAATGAACAGAGCTGATGCTTGTATCGATAAGCTCTGCATTCAAGGATGGATACACCCACTCTTGGGCGCAAGGATATGTGCTGGAGCGCGCTAAGAGCCGGGGAAGTCCTTCCACAATATGCAACTTGATCTTTCGCGGCAGCGGAGCAGCGCAAGAAACACCACAGTCACTCTCGCTCTTGGAAAGTAGGGGCGACTCCACACCCGCTTGCACCTTGTAAGCAAGTATGCTATACATGTATAAAACGGTGATGCCACATCACTCACAACCTAGCATCCGCTCTACACTCCAACCAGGAAAGAGAGGTCACCATCACTATGCGCACAGCTCGCAGGCAGACCATTCGCATATTTGCTGTTCTTGCTCTTATCACTCACCTAGCTTCTTCTGCACCCACCGAGTCGACGCTAGAATTCGCAGGCATCGAGGGCCGCAAGGAACCAACTCCAGAACTTTGCTGTCAACAACCTAAGTCATACGTCGTCGTGTGCAATGGCGGCATGTACTCCCAGTGTCTCAATGGTGGATCAGCCGGATGCAGATGCGACAGCTACGGCACCTTCCTCTGCCAGGACCAGAACTGTAGAGCCAAGTGCGGCTGTCAAGGGTGAGTCAACAGTCGCGTGAAAGGTACGAAGCGTGAGAGCTAATCCAATCTGCAGGTCCTGAGGTCGATATAAGTGACCCAGACGTCCATGTTGTTGGCATAGATTGCATCTTCCAGAACATGGACAGGACCGATCCGCGTGCTTTCACGACTTTTCGCAAATGGATCAAGGAAGACGTCGATGCTGTTGTACAACGGGTTGCCGGGCACGTCCAGCAGGGACTATACTCTCTCGTTTCTCTTCACGCTTCGAAGCACTCACTTGTCGTGATTTGCGTTTGTAGCAGGGCACTTGAAGACTTCCCGGAGGATGCTTTCTATGGTTAGAGCTAAAATCAGCCGCACAACAGCTTGATCTTGAATCTACATGTGCAGGTTCCACCCTTAGCCCTCTCACGACCATCACTATGCTCATGATTCGGTACCGTTACCAAGATCGCGCGTCGATGCTGTGCCTAGGCCTGGCAGGACTCCGGAGCACAGTGTCCGTATACGGCCAAAGGACAGCTGCTATACATAGACTCCCAAGCAAGATTAGACGTAACTTTGTGACACAGTGGAGCAGCCTTGGACGAGGACTTCTCGCTGGGCCTTTCAATCGAGGACTGCTGCGACACTCGATTCTCAGCACGCCATGACGGCTACCATGCGGCCTAGTACGTGTCAGATTTGCGCCTGGCGCACGCAAAAAAACTTCGTCATGTAATTCGAGTTGGATTGCTCCAATCCTCGAAGGCCACAGAAAGCAGGGCCGTATAACGAGAGCTCATCATCGGTGGCCGCATCCTCTTCCAGTGGTGGCGTGATTCTAAGGACTCGTCCCGAGCCAGCATAGAGCGCGCTCAACATGATCTCATCTGGAAGTAAGTCGAAGTCCTGACCGCGTCGCGGAGGATGCTTGCTGAATTCATACCGGACAGTGGCGACTCAATACAAATTCTTCCACAGGCATCCTTAGTCTTTCCTCCATTCGTAGCGGCATCATTGCACGCCGACATACCAATGATTGAAGCTGTCATCCGAGGACCACCGCACGCCAACGCACAGCAGTGGCAATCCGACGAAGACAAAGGATTCACGCGGTGCGCCCGTGCTAAGCACAAGAAACATGCACAAGCATTTAGACAATTGCGGACGAGAACGCTGACTAAACCGTCTCACTCAAGTCTACCTACTTCGAAGGGAACAAGGGATTCGATATCATTCACCCGCAGCGGCTCCGCTGAGCCCGGTCCAGAGACCGTGAAACTTCTCACCAGGAGTGGCAGTCGCATCGACGGATTGTCGTTCTGCTGATCTCCGAGCGGCAATGCTGCTTGTACTGACTTGCTCTTGTGCGTTCCAAGATTGAGCTCGGCAAGTGCGTCTTAAAGCTTGACGTCGACCTGGGCACCTTCCGCCCAGTTCGGCTCTTCTCGAACGCGCATTCTGTGATGCGGACTCAGCTACTTGTGAACGCAAGGTGCGTCTTGGGCATCTGGCCTTCGGTACTGCTCGCGGCGATTGCTCATTCACCTGTTCTTACATTCGATGATCATAAAACTGTCGATCCAGCAATTCTCTGGTATCCGCCTGCGTCGAAGGGCTGAGCGATGCAGCAGACGACGTGAGGTTATGCTGTTGTTTATCATCCTCCACCCGTACTTCGATCGTCTTCTTGATCCTCAATTCAATGTCCGATTCCACCAGCTCAATCTTTGTGATCTGGAATAGATTGAAGACCGGAATCAATGTCGATGTGAGGAGAGAGGTGAACAGTCCGCCTTGCTGGCGTTCGAGGGCATCGAGAATCTGAGGGCCGAGGAAGGGGTAAGCAGAGGAGCGTAGCATAACAACGCAGAAGCTGATTGCCAATGGGATGGTACTGTCGAATAATCAGCGCACTGGCTCTGCTTCCCCGCGCGGTCAGTACCGACCTGCATCGACCAAGAATGATGACCAGCGCAAGCTTGTACTTCTGCGCAACAGAGCGAAATTGCATGTTGCGGAGTGCATATAACGTGCCAAGCGATGGATCGGTCGGGCACCTCCGCCTGCTGTGAAGCGCGATGCAGTTGATGCTGTGCGTGAGGTTTATGACAGGGCTGGTCATAGGGTCGAAGTCGCCGGGACAGATGTTCCCGATCTTCACACAAACTCCATGAGTGCTGCTGACTCAGACCTTGCTCTCCTCGACGCCACCGATGATGAAGTCGAGCCCCGGACACCCTCCCGTTCCGGTAGCCACGACGAAGCCACAGCATCACGCAAAGATTCACAGTCGACCCTACACACCACAGATCCAGCCTCCTCGGCATCTAGCCGCGTCCCCACAATGCGAAGCTCCGCCTCGTCAACAATCTCACGCGAACAAGCGCAAGCAAAAGGCAAGAACCTCCTGGCTGCCACCGCCGCAGCTACCACTGCCGCACGCGCATGGGCCTGGAACGCTGCAGCCAACCGCAAGAAAGGTGCTCCCATATTCCAGCCTCGCAATACACGACGTGAACCTGATGGCTTGCCTCAAGAACCCATGGGTCGAGGCCAGCCGCTGCCTCCACCAGGTACACCGCTTCCGAAGCCTCCGAAAGGCAGTCTCTGGGGTGGCAGTGGATTTGCTGGAGGCAGTATGAAGAGGAAACCTGTACTGCCTGCGAGGAGAGCTAGTGGAGTGCCTGAGGGACCAGGGGAAAGCAGCGCAACGGCTAGCTCTGAGAGCCTTGCGCGAGCGAGTGGGGAAGATGAATTCGGACCGTGGAATGAGAACTTCGGAGATCATGAGGGTGATCCTGCAAATGGAGTCGCTGATCATGCGGACGAGTCCATACTTGAGAAGGAAGACAGTGTTGAGTCCAAGAAACGCCAAGCACCACCCTTGCCACCACGACGAAAGAAGCACACCGACTCACAATCTGCCACTCCACCCATGCATGATCTCGTTGAGACCGCCCGCGAAGGTGGACATGACGATACCGCAAAGGGTGCCACTGAGCTACAGCCTGAGACCCTTAGTGCTACCGATGAGATCGACGAGCTCGCACAACCAGCCCTCAGAGACCACAGCGCTGTGCCCCACGGGGACCAAGAAGATCTTCTCGACTTTGACGTGCCGGCAGTCCCTGCACCTGCCGATGTGGCCGCAGAGGAGCAAGGTACGCTGGAGATCGAAGAGGGCGACGGCACTCATGTCATTGACGACAAAGGGGACCATATCGTCGCCAGTAGCTACGTGCCTTCCGAGCGTCACGGCGCTGCAGAGAGCATTGAGGCGGCTCTGCCGGTTGGAAAAGATAGCTTCGAGAAGCATGATGGTGTGGCAGACGGAGAGGAGCATGCATAGATACCCCATCATGATGATTCACGATAGCTCGAATCGTCACTCTAGTCGTTTCAACTTAGCCTCCGCTGTGTGTACTTGCCTCGCGAGTTTCGCTGTACTCAACCTGACTTCCTCGCTGATTCTACATCTGCCTGTTCCAATGCCGGCAAGGCAATTCAAGGCATTGTCAAAGGATTGAAGGATCCGACCATTCGACACGAAATGCACCTTCATCTGCAATACGATGCTCGGCACACTGCGATCCTGGGCGATTCTGGGTCTTGCTGAAAGCACATGAGCACCGGGCCGTGTTCGCGAAGGATCATCGAATGTCGCACTTCTCTCCCTACATCTGCCAACCAATAGCATCCTCTGGCAGCCTGTTCTTGAGAAGATTACCATGCGATCAACTCCGCAACGCGTCTCCAAGGGGTTCAATCCCGTAATTGCACAGCCCGAAATAGGAGGAAAAGCTTCACTACGGGCCAGCCCGTCTTCCAACGGCGCTGGCACAGACCTCAATTCTCCACTACAGGCACGCACAGGGTAGACAGCTGCCGCCGTTGACCAGTACAACGCCTCCCGCGTAGCACTAGGGATGATCTACTGCTACCCTGCCTGGCGGGAGGATGAACACGAGTCGCACTTAATGGAGACGAGATGAGAGACCGGTCAGGCACTCATGGAGTGGTGAAGTCCATTTCTTTCCGTCTGTCTCTGTGATCCGTCTGTCTACTACCAGCATCTCATTACTGTCTCTCTTGTTGCGAGCATTACGTTCGCGTCCATTCTTTCGGTCTTCGCGACCACCACCTTCGTTTTTAGGCCTCGGCCGTCCATTCATTGAGCAGCAGTAATACGACAGATCTCGAATCATATACAGTCCTTTCGCCAAGATGCCTTTCATACTCAGCGCCACTCTCGCTACCACTGCTTTCGCCGCGATCGCCTCTGCGGCTTTCAATCCTCTCTCCAAGACCAACGTCGCTGTCTATTGGGGCCAAGGGCCATACCAGAACCGACTTCTCACAACCTGCCAGAATCCATCCGTGGATATCGTTAACGTTGCATTCGTCAATGCCTTCCCCGACAACAGCCCTGGCGCGTGGCCAGGAACGAACTTTGGCAATCAGTGTGGTGACCAAACCTACACTCACAACGGTGTCTCCACGCTCTTGAAGTCCAATTGCCCCACGATCGGCTCAGACATCATAACCTGCCAGCAGACCTACGGCAAGAAAGTATTGCTCTCACTAGGAGGAGGATACCCGACGAATTACTACATTGCGAACGATACGAGCGCGAACAACTTTGCGGACTTCGTGTGGGGAGCATTTGGCCCGA
>KZ111198.1:0-16939 GCA_002077045.2 Rachicladosporium sp. CCFEE 5018
AGGGACGTGCGAGTGGCTGGCAAAAGGAGAACAGTCATTGTGTTGTATACACGGCCGGGGAGTTTCTGGTGAAATTGAATCGGATGAAGGAGGCGGGGGAGAAGGCTGCTAGGGGGTGAGAAGATGGGGAGGTGGTGAGTGAGGAAGATAGAGTGAGGGGCCTGCATGTGAGTGATGTTGAGTGTATGGGTAGCTCGAATGGCTTCGCCTTTCCATAAAGACAGAAGCGTGCGTTAGGCTACTGTAAGTGTAGCCACAGGAGCAAATGCGCGATTACTGCGCCCTCGTGACGCTGAACCGTGTAAGTCTATTAAAAGTCCTGTTCTGCCCTTGAGATCAGAGTCGTGGCTCTGGACGTGGATGTTAACGAGCACCGTGTCCACAAGAGGCCATGGCGAGGGAAATACATGTTTGCTTCCCAGTGCTTCTGCAAAGCGCTTCCCCTGAGTGGATGATGCGATGAAAGGCACAGCCCGGCTGGCATCTCACAGGCAGTCCAGAAGCTATTGGCAGTCTGATCGACGTGCTCACGTCCAGATGACAGGCTGTTTGTGCGGCTCCAAGCTCGTGGACCGGCGTGGCAGGAATAGCATATGAGATTGATGGAGAGGCGTGGTACTCTACGCCCCTTTTCCCGTATAACTTCTACTTGGCCCCTATCAACAGAGCGAGCAGGCGACTCCAGTATCTGACGACGCGAGGTATGTGAAACTAGTCAATGGTTTGCAGCTTGATTTTTACGTGCAAGCTACCTCTGATCTCGTCCGTCTGTAACACAGGTTGGTGAGTCTCATGTCACCATCTCCCTCAATTCTGCCGTACGCCTCCTAAGTCGGGCGCTTGATGGCCTTCCTGCCTGCTCCGTGAGCGCCAGAATCCGTCGCAGGCTGGAAACGCCTCGCGCTCTGCGTTTCGTCACCGGCTGTACATCTCTCGTCATCTGCGGCCGCCGCCCAAGACTCTGTAATCTATGCGCTCAGCCAGTCCACACTCGCGCGGAGCTCATCGCAGCCGCCTTCGTGGCGTTTGACAAGATGCATGGAACCTAGCACGTAGCAATCTGCGCGTAGGGCTTCCGTCATTCCAGCAGCGACACGTTGCATAGCCCGCGCAAGAGACGCGCGATGCAGTGAGGGTCACAGGTGCTCCGTCGTTGTGCGCCTCTGCACCTGCAGATCGCGTCGCCAGGTCAGCCTGCCACTGCCTCCACGGCCATTCTGCGATACTCGTCCGGCAGCGCCGGTATCCTGCACGCCATCGAGTGCAAATCACCTATATCCTCAAGTCGGTTCCCTGTCCACCTCGACGGTATCCATCGCCTCCTCCTCCCTCTCCATCTCCCTCTCCATCTCCCGCAGACTGCTCCCCGCACTTCCCATCCCGCTCTCCCCACTACTGATCTCTTCACCCTCTAGCACGTATCCTTCAGTCCTGCCCACGAGACTGACGTAGTAGTCCACCAGTGTCTCCGGCTTCGGCACAATCTTCCACTGGCACTTCTGTAAAAATTCCAGCTCAAGAGTCGCCAATTCCGACACCGGGATCCCTCCAATCCTCGCGTATGTCGGGTTCGTCCAGAAAGAGTCGCTCAGGCCTTTGGCGGCTACAGTCGCGGCCGTGATTAAGAAGCGATGCACGGTGAGCGAGTTTATAGTGAATGCCGAGTAGCACGCACAAAGCCGATCGATGTAGTACACCATACTCAGCAGTATCGGCGGCGGCAGCGTGGCGTGCTGGATCAGGCGTTGCAGGTAATCTGACACGCTTATGCCGGGTGGAGCGCGGGAGTGGAAGCGTGTTAGGCGGTTGTTGTGCAATGGAATTTGGTCGTTCAGGCGAATGAGCTCGAGAAGCATGGAGCTGATTAGCACGCCGAGATCTTTGGGGGAGCAGGTTTCGTAAGCGCGGGGCATTATTTTTGGTGGTTCGGTTGAGGGGCGGGGGCGTTTGGAGGGGGTAGTTGGGGCTGTCGTGCGGACCTCGCGGGGTGAGGGCACTGGACTGCTGGTAGATGGCGGCTCGGCATCGCGGTTCACCGGAAGCTGCGGGTCTACTCGTAGCGGTGGTTCGGGGGGTGGCTCAATGGGTGGTGCTGGCTGCTGTTGCAGAGGCGCAGCGCTCATGTGTGGTGATGTCGAGTCGGAGCTATCGTCGTCGTCGCTCTCCTCCTCACTACGCGCGTCCTCTTTCCGCTTCCTGCCTGGCGTCGATATGTGCTGCTGAGCTTCGTTCAAGGGAGTGATTGACTTGTGTCCGGCGGTTGGGGGGTAGCCGTCCGGAGAGTACTGCGTTCCTGCATCTGCGTAACGCGGCCGAGGCTCCCGCGGCGCGTTGCTCTCGCCTGCACGGTCGCGAGGAAGGAGGGTCTTGGGCGAGAGGCTGGCGATGCTGGAAGGAGCTGGGGAGTGCAGGGCTCGTCGTTGGTGATGGGTTGAAGAATTGGGAGGTGCGGCCCGGGACGGAGCAGGGGAGTAGTGGTACGGTTTTGCTCTCCGGGATGGCGAGATGCTGGGAGATGAGGACATCAAGGTCGACATGCCCAGTGGAGTGATGCAGTGGAGGGGCGACGGTGAGGGCAGGCGCTAGTGTTCGAGCGCATAGTGGTACCTACGCAATGACTCTGCTGTGGAGAGGTGAGGATGCTCCGTGGGGTAGAGCTAGAGTAGTGTGGGATGGCGGCGCCTCTTGTACAAGAAGCACTTATCGATGTATAGGAGAATGAGGCGATGTACGAGCAGACAGTGCGCAAACTTCTCGTCGTCTACATTCAAAGCATGACCTCCATACAAATGACACACGTGGGCCATGCCCTTCGGAAGCACAACGCAATCATTCCGACCGCACCAAACCTTGTCGGATCCGACTCCTCGATATGGCGCAAGATCAAGCTTTGGTGTGCGAGTCAGTCGCTCTCGGCAGCTGAGCCGAGAGCTCTCAAAGGTCAACCTGAGGCTGGTCATATTGGAGCTTCGTACTTCATCTTCACTGGGCAACACCGCGCAACACACTGCTAAGCTACCTCTGGAGATCAGGTTGGAAACAGCGTCCATCAACGAATGAATCGATAATCGCCGCCGCCATGGTCCAGGCAATCACGCCTGAAGCTATCCAGGCTCTCGGCCAGTCGACCGCTCAAGAGCAGATTGCCCTATTGAGGGACCTGAAGAACAGTATCGTCGGCCATGATCAAAGGAAAGAGTTTGCCGTCCGCCATGGAGTTCTAGATGTCTTGCTGGGCATAAGATCAAATGTAGATGAGGCCAGAGTACAGGCTACACAGATCCTGGGCAGCATAGCGGGTGCCGGCGCTGAGTATGTCGAGCCGTTGGTGGCTGCTGGTGTAGCCGAGTATCTGCTGGAAGGAGTGAGTGGGAGAGATGCCAATGATGGGAGACTTGTGACAGCAAGTCTCCAGGCGCTGCGCAGTTTGGCAGCTTCATGGTACGAGCGCTGCCTCTGCAGACCACCTCTGCTTCTCCAAAAATCTGAAGCGGTTTCTGTGCTGCTACAAGTGCGCCTGCGACAAAAGGCGACTGCATGGTCATATCTATGAGAGTCTCGAGTGCGGTACATGAGCACGGCTGTTTATTTTGCTCTCTCTCATCAATATCGCATGGCACCACTTCGTGTTGCAGTTGTACTTGCAGCAGCACAGGCGTGCCTCCAGGCGCTTGGAGAAGCGGAGGTAGACAAGGGTACGATATTGTGCTGACGGCTTCCAGGAACCTTGCAGCGACTGCTACAAGCGCGGCTCCGTTGCCTCTCTACAATTGGACCAACACCTTCGTAGCCCTAGCACAGTCCCCTGGTGTGACTTCGAGGCGCCTATCTATCCTGTGCGACATCGTAGCCTACACAGCAGTCGAAGGCTACCCCTTCGACACCGCCATACTGGACACTCTTGCGGGACTACTAACAGCGCACGCTATCGCGTCTGGCCAATTCGACGATCGCAGTCCAAAGTCAGCTTGCCCAGTGGCACCGCCTCCTGCGGCAGTACCTAGCATCCTTGGCGCTATCGGAAGCATCATACAAGGTTCCACATACCGGACATGGCGTTTCATCCTCAGCCAACCGATTGAAGAGCTTTTCACCAAGATAGCCCTTGGAGACGGTGACCTCCGCTACATGATGTCGCCGAAGTACGGCCTCCTCAACGGCGAAGGCTGCCTTCTCCCACCACTTCACATCCCGCCGTACAAGAACGTCTCCTATGCTTCCTCGTTCCCGATTGCAACCGTAGACCGAGGCCACGATATCGGCCTCACAGGTAGTGATCTCGACCACGCAAACGCCGTCGTCGGCTGGCTACTGCACTTCGCACGTTCCTACGACGGCGAGGATCGCTGCATAGCTCTCAAACTTGTCGCCCTGGTCCACGACGCGCTTCGGGCGACGACTAGAAGTCCACCACTCGAAGTACTACAACGCACACACGATCGCGTACGCCAGCTCAACTATCTTGCCGTGCCCCTCGCAGTACGTCTGGTCGAAGACAGCAACGTCCGACCAGAAGGCGACAAACTCCGCGAAGAAGCTTGTGCTGTTCTCGCCCTCCTGGTGCGCAGCGAAAGGGATCTCCAAGCCGGTGCCGTAGAAGCAAAAGCAATCAAACACGTATGCATCTCACTCAAACGCAGCTTCGATCCAATCACTCTTTCGAAGCCAATGTGGAGCCCTCGCAAGGCATCGTCGGATGGTAATACCGACTCTGCCAGCTGCAGGCTGGGAAGGAGAGGATTGGCCAAGGAGGTCGTGCATGCCATGCGGTGGCGGAAGGGCGCACTAGATGCTGTCGCCGCTTTGACACACCAGAAAGACGACTTGCATAGGAAGGCTGTTGTTGATGCTGGGGTTGTTGGGTGTGTGGTTGAGGGCTTGCGTCCGTTTGAGGAGAGGGTTTGGGAGGGAGGTGTCGGGAGGAAGGCGACATTGGGGAGTAATGATGGTAAGTCTTCACGTCCCAGTCAGCGAATGGCATCTCCAGCTGCTACAATCGAGATCGGCACCGACATTGGACTAATAGCATTACAGGCAACACAGTACCTGTCGTCCTGGCAGCCTGCAACGCAGCAAGGTCCATGTCGCGCAGCGTCGGCCTGCTGCGCACGAGTCTCCTAGACGCCAGCCTCGCCAAGCCCATCGTAACGCTCATGAGACACCTGAACCCCAAAATCAAGCTCGCAGCAACAGATGTCTGCATTAACCTCCTCAACGAGTTCAGTCCTACGAAGCGGGATCTCATCGCCGAGGGTGTTATACCACTCCTCTGCGGGCACGCGCGTAGCGGCGACCTTGAGCTTCGAAGATCGAGTATCTGGGCACTCAAGCATCTGCTCAATACCTCGCCCCGCGATCTTCGGATCCAGGTCCTCGACGAGCTGACTCCAGAGTTCCTCATGTCTGCCATGACTGGCCAGTATTCCGATACTGCCTCATCGACCAACGGCAACGGCGGCGTGAACATCCGGCTTAGCTCCGCCAACGCTGCGGGCGAGCAAGTCGACCTCCTAAACCCCTCATCCATGGACATTGATCCGAATCCTTCCCACGACCTTGACGACGATGATGATGACGAAGAGGATGACGACGAAGACGAAGACGGCGAGATTCTTCTGGACGAGCCGTCGCAAACCCACTACCAGACTTCCCAATTGCGCTCGACCCTCACCGATCATCCGACGCCTAAACTGGCCTCTTCTGCGATTTTGCAGCGCTACCGCCAGCTAGAAGAGGATGAGCAGCTTATGGCGCTGCGGCTGGATACGGAGATCCAGGAGCACTCGTTGGACCTGCTGCGGAATTTCATCTACGCTGACGCCGAGGACTGCGTGGCGCTGACTTCGCACGTCTACACTGCTATCGGCTCGTCGAGGCTACTGGATCTCCTCGCCAACAAGCTGTCACCCCTCTCCGCCTCGTCTGCGCTGCAACGAACGCCGACCCTCTACGCCAGCACGCCAATCCTGCACTCCACACTACGACTAATATCCCATCTCTGTGCTTCCTCGCCCTCTCACAAAGCTACGCTCCTGGCTCATACTACTACACTGCACGCCCTACTTCCACATTTTACCCATCCTACGCCGAGTATCCGATTAGCGTGTCTAGACATTATCGTCAATCTGACGTGGGTAGAAGACGAACGCGACCGCTCCCCAGGTGCGCGGGACCGCATCCGCCTGCTCCGCGAAGCCGGCTTAGAGGAAAAAGTGCGGGCTTTAACAGGCGATTCGGACGCAGGAGTGCGCGAGCGAGCTAAAGTCGCCGTGCGGCAGGTAGAAGGTGGGTAGGTCTCTCCGGAGATTGGGAGGTGGGTGTGGTAGTGTAGGTGTAGCTGCGATAGTGGATGTAGCATTAGGGTCTCCGTGAGAGACAGACAGACTTATCTTGGCCTTGTGCTTGAAGCTTTGGACTCTCGCAGATATGGTGCTATCGTGGATCATTGCCGCGGACAAGGGTATGGGAGCATCAACGGTATCTCAGACTTTTGGAGAAGCCCAGGTGACCCGTGCAAATATTGCAACGATGGAAGTGGTTTGGTATGGATGTGCAGCATTCAGCGAAGCAAGCAACTTGGGCTATGTAGGATTTGTGCAGATTAGGGAGGTACATATGGTCATTCGTGCAGATCATTACACCCCAAGCTACAACTCCTCTTGATTCCTCCTAGTGACAGTCTGTTGCGCGTGAAATAGTAATCCTGGATATCGTGAAAGAAAAGAAGGCCATATAAAACAAATCCCTCAGCAGACGCAAGTCCAAGCGCGTTGGATGTCAAGCAAAACACCAGCGCCAAGGTAAGATATGAACCAGACTCGTGATGAGTGATCCGAGACTCATTTCCTCGCTTCAAACAACGTCTTCGCAACTGCTTCATAGGCACGCTTATCGAGTCGCTCAGCGCGAATCACATTCGCGTAAGCATCCAGAATCCGCATGTCATCGACCGCGTCAGTCTCGCCGAAGATAACCCGAACGGCAGGTCCGTGAGCTAGACTCGCGATTTCCCGAGCAACTGCTAGCTGTCGGGCCAGATTTGACGTATCATCTGGGATACAGATCGTGATGATCACTGCGTCGGCTTCTTGGAGAAAGCCACGGTGGACTGTACTCAGGCCTTGGCTAGGCAGGTAGGGCACGTGCCGAAGCCTGGAGTGGTGGATGGCGAGCTCGCGGCCGAGTGACTCGAAGGGATCGGCTCTCGCTTTTGGAGTAGTGGGCTCGGACGTCGTGAGGTAGCTTGAGGCTGGCAGGACTGGCGTGAGGAGGAGCAGGAGGGAGGACCGAGGTAAGGTTCGGAGCGCGTCGAGGGCAGGGGCGGAGGAGCGCATGACTTCGACTCCGGGCGAGGGGGCGGACTGAATCGACCTTCGCGTAGTCGACAAGGTAGATCGAGACGCTTCTGTGGTAGTCTGGGCTTCGGCAATGCGGACGTGCTCGGCAAGAGAAGCAGACCAAGCAGCTATATAAGCGGGATCTCTCATTTTTCGATCCAAGGCGGTGCTGGCGAGCTTGAAGACCGGACGTGGACGTCCCGTAAGTCTGCTTTAGACTTCTTCGCTGCTTCGACGAGATAGACGAACGGTAAAGCCTGCACTGCGTTCATGGGATGCAGTCGCAGCCGTGTGCCGTGGGTAGACGGAGGTGTGTTGTGCGACGTGAGGGGCGGTGGGTGGCTGCTTTGGGTTGATGTAGGATGCCTGTTGATGGCTTGCAGCGAGTAGTGATAGATATGCTGAACGCTGAGAGGGTGATAGGCAAAGCGAGGATACGAGAAGGCCGCCCAAGGACGCACGAATAGGCTCAGTGCATTGACGCCGAGCGGGCGAAGACGGTAAGCTTGCAACAGCGGGATGGAAGCGTAGCAGTGAAGAACGGAGGGGAATAGATGGTAGGAGCTGATAGATGATGTCTCGCTTGACACGTCAAATTCGAGAGAAATGGTTGGTCGTACAGCAGCTTTTTCGAGTCGCACAACTGTGATTGACGGACGAGTAGGACAGAAAGAGCAACAGCTGCGGACAGCAGCAGCACTTACAACATAGTTGCAGCTTCGATTATGTTACACAGCGTGAGACGCATGCAGTCAGTCGACCGATCGTAGAGGTCGATTATGCGATGCAATCCTGGTTGGAGGACGCGGATGTCTCCGGCGGGCACGTGTGGAAATGCTGCGAACGAGCACTGATGCTGCAGGGCTGGAGGCCTCTGACTGGCCCGGCAGTTGGATGCAGTCTGGCGAGCGACGGGGAGACTAGTTGGTCTAGCTTCGAGCTCTGGAAGAGGTCCGCGAAGGGCAGCTTCACGAGTCGGGAGAGGCAATAGCGCGTGTCGTGCGACTGTGACGGTGCGGGCGAGAGGGAGTAAGCTGAGCTCTGCTGGCCAGTAACATGTACGAGTGCAGTGCGCGAGCCGTCAGCGCGGTCTGGGAGCAGGCCGCGGGATATGCTGTGTAACAGAACTAGACCATTGTCATGAGCTCCGCGAGCGTGGGAGTGGGACACACAGCTTGCAGAACAAGGCATGGCCCGGTCCAGAAGTGCCCGAGCTGGAGATGTCTTGAATGGCTAGTCTCTATGACAGGGCGTCAACATGATTGGTGTGTCGGTGATGATGGTGGAAGACAGAGACTGGATGTAGAGCTTCCGCAAGTGCAGCCGCACTCTGCCAAGGCTAACTCGACGCCTCAGACTTCCTGTCAGGCACTAACCTCGTGGTCGACTTCCACATTCTCCGCCGACCCTACGCAGTATCCTTGGTAGGCATTCTCCATAGCAGAATCATGTAACGATGAATGTCAGTCCTAGCTGACCGAGTGAGCGAGACTTTACAGTGTAAAAGCGGCATATCGCGTCCACACTAACGATGGAAGCTGCCGGGCGTAATGCAGCGTGCCTTGTCGATGTTGCGACTGCATTTTCACGAATACTTCCCAGGACATCGACTCTGCCAGCATGATTAGCCAGAGACGCGAATGACAAACGAAGCAGACCGCGCAGCGACTCTCGTCAAGTAGACCGCCAATGTATGTAGCGCCACGGGAGTGCATATGCAGCTACGCTGTCGACAAGAGTGAAGGTCGACTCTTCTGAGAGCTCTCCAGGGCAGCGGTAGCAGTAGTTCGTTATCGCAGTGTCACACATACTAGCATTGTCGAACGTAGGAATCTTGCGAATGGTCCGCTGCTTTCGTCGCTCGTGTGGCTAGCCAGCAATCGCGGTCATGTTGGAGCATGATGTTGAGGCTGTGCCACTGGGTGCGTTCAAGGCAGGCCCGCGGGCAGAGGATGTCGAATCTCCATCCGTGGCGCCATGGCGAAATAATTTGGTGAGTACAAGTCCATCTTCATGGTACCGTAAACAAAATGATAGCTGAGCCAATTGCAGACCGCCCTCTCGCAAGAACATAACTTGTACTTTGTTGCGTACTACGAGCTCATCTATGTTTACGAGCCTAGTGGCAGCGGAGGAAACACCTTACACACACCGGTCCACTCTTTACGTAGCGAACCAACAAGACCTGGGAACCGGGGATACCTGGACCGATACCGTCCACACGCTATCAACAACCTCCTAATCGCGAAGCTCGGTACTGAGGAGGTGTTGGCTTGCGTGCGTGACGATGGAGACTGTGATGTATTCCTGCTGCGACATGTCATCGCAGCAATTGAGACCTCACGGCAAGGATACTTCGACTCATTCGAGCGTCCAATGTTCCAGATCAGCGTGGGGATTAGCGCATGGGGCCTCTCAATTCACTCTGCAGCCCGGATGCTAGCGATCAGCTCCAACCGTCACGAAATCACAGTCATCAAGTTTGCGCTTGCGGATCAAGTGTATGACGCTGCAACATCGTACGAAGTGAGATACCTAATATGGAGCTCTCATCGCGAGCCTCCCCATGAATTGTCCACACTGACAGCCTCTATGTAGGCACAGCCAGCGAAGCAGGATACAGGAGAGAGCAGGTATGAAACCTCCGTGCAGGTCTATCACGGGCTGTCAAATATACCACACATTGCATTCTGCAACACAGGAGACGATCCGCATGGCCGATGGCTGGCGTCGACCGACATCAGCGGCGATTGCAGATTCCTGGACCTCCAAGCAGGCGCAATTGTACAATTTGTCCGATTTGGTCGATCTTTTGCGGAAGCTGGCTATGGCTCATACGATCGTATCAACGCTGGATGGGGTATCATTTTCCTGGATCGGAGATCATTTGTTGGGTCATCAAAGCGGCGGGCATTGGGACAAGATCATACGGAGGAGCTGCCGGATGCTAAAACCGACCCGACAATCTGGGATTTGAGCCGAACGATTCGACATCTAGGGAATATATCCGATCATTTTCTCTCTACTCCATCTGACCCTTTGTCATCGGAATCTGATGACACGGTCTCGGAAAGTAACATCTCCTTGCCCGACACCAACATGGTCAGCACCGATGGCGATACTAGTAACACCGGAAGCGGTCCAACGTCCGTGCTGAGAGGCGCTAATAACGACATGTACGACGACATCGAGGACGAGCAAACGGAGGATGCCATCAACCCAGCAATTCTCTACGGCGGCGACCGCATCTGTGGAAACAAGCCCCGTTTCCAGCAAGCGACCGGAATCTGCGACGATTTGCCATGTCCAATTTTGCATGCTTCGCTCCGGAATATCTATCTCTTGCAGCCGTCTCGGTTCCACGAGATAGGGCGTCATGGTATCTTTGCTCCGCCAGTGGTGGGCTTCGCTAGACCATTGAGGCAGTACATACAGGGGCAACATCGGGATCTGAACATGTTTGACAGGATGAACATGCACGCCTACATACCTTCGCTCGGCGTGGTGATCGTGGCGTCGCAGAAGGGACGAGCGATTGTGCTTGCTCTCACGAAGGTCAAAGTCGGCACACAAACGGTCTATGCCATGCGAGCAGAGTGTATTCTGCCGTTCGCAAGCCAAGAACGGACTCAGAATGGCTCCAAGACTGCTCTGCGGCCCTTTCAGCCACTGCACGGCATCGCTGTGGGACCCATACCTGGTAGTGAGGGTCTGAGATACGAGGACAAGAGATGGCGACTGTTCATGATGTATCAGGACTACACTGTGCTGAAGTATGAGATTCGCCGGAAGGGCGGGCAGGATGCCGGAGTCGCGAATGTGGTTATATGAAGCCGAGAGCATGTAACCGGATTCGGATAACATCAGCTCAAAAGTGCATACTTCCACGCGACTGTCCAGCGCAGAGAAACAGCGAAGAGTGGGGAACCTCGGCTCGTCACTTGGAAGCAACGTGGTGTCGAAAGAAAATCCGCCATAACTCATTCGTTACAAAATCAAGCAACCCAATCCATCCAGCATCAAGAGTCATGGACCCCGAATTTATCCGCCCTACCCGCTCGCTCGAGGGCCGTGTCGCAGTCGTCTCAGGTAATCCACATCTCACGTGACTAAATACACCTGAACGTCACTTACACTCTCCCTCCCAGGCGCCGGCGCAGCAGGCACTGGCCTAGGTAACGGCCGTGCCTGCGCCATCCTCCTAGCCGAAGCCGGCGCCCGCGTAATCTGCGCCGACATCTCCCTCCCCTCCGCCACCGTGACCGCCGACATGATAACGACCGAATTCGGCCCCTCGCGAGCGCTGGCAATTCAATGCGACGCGACATCCGAGTCCTCCGCCGCCGCGCTCGCGACCAAGACGCTCGAGGCGTTCGGCAGGATTGACATTCTGGTCAATGTCGTGGGGATCGCTGGGGCTGTGGGGACGGTGGAGACGGTGAGTATGGCTGAGTGGGCTAAGGGGATGGAGGTAAATGTGGGAAGTATGGTTGTCATGGGGAAGGCTTGTGTGCCTGCTATGGCTAAGAATGAGGGGCAGTGGAGGGGAAGTATCGTTAACCTTTCGAGTGTGGCGGGACTGAGGGGTGGGACGCCGAGTCTGCTTTATCCGACCAGTAAGGGGGCGATCGTTGTAAGTCTCCTTGCATTTGTCTCAATGGGCGCCCCTCTTCTGGTGCCATTGAGGAAGGCTCAATCTCGTACCGGAGCTCGGCCTCAACATGCTGCAGGACTGATAAGACTCACAGAACCTCACCCGCGCAATGGCCGCCCACCACGCCGGCCAAGGCATTCGAGTCAACTGCGTCTGTCCCGGCATGGTCTACACGCCCATGATGAGCTCGCCCACCAGCGGCCCGCCAATGACGCCCGAAGCCCGCGAGATCCGCAAGAACCGCAGTCTACTCAAGACGGAAGGCAATGGCTGGGATGTGGCCGCTGCTGTGAGGTTCCTGGCAGGCGATGAGGCGAGGTGGATGACGGGTGTTATCCTGCCGGTTGATGCTGGAGCGACCTGTGCTACTAGTACTGATGTGCCCGGCGTGGGGTCGGGGACGTAGCTGGGATAGTCAGTGTAGACGGCAGCTTTCAAAGTGTGATGGCAGCAACTTTTCGATGCTGCAGCCAAGAAGTTGCTCTTCTCGACGAACGGACTGTGGAACGCAGCTCGAAAGTAAGTCCGTGTTGCCACAAGCTTTATACAGTACCCTCTGTAACGTACAAAAACCACGGGACGCCTGCCATGTCGATCACTTATCAACAACACCCTCCCTTCTTGGCAGCCGGCTCTTTCGCCAACGTCACCGTCCTCGTACTCCCTCCTCCCGCCCCAGGACCCTTCACACCACTCCGCCGATCATTCAAATTGTACTTCCCGGCCTCAATCCCCTGATAAATTCTCTCCGCGACTTCCAAGAAAGCCCTCTCGACGTTCTCCCCGCTCTTCGCCGAAGTCTCGACGTACTGCATCACCCTATTGACCCTACACCACTCTTCCGCTTCCTCCCTCGTGACCTGCCGTTGACTCGGCTTCGCTGTGGCGGAGGCCGGAGGTGACGCGAGATCGGATTTGTTCCCCACGAGGATGACCACGATATCCTCCTCGGCTATCTGCCGCAAATCGTGCAGCCAAGACGTAACGCTGTTGAACGTATTCCGCCGCGTGATGTCAAACACCAGTAGCGCCCCAGATGCGCCTCTGAAGTAGCTCCGCGTGATACTCTTATACGTCTCCTGCCCCGCCGTATCCCACAAACTCAGCTTCATGTACTTCTGCTCCTCCTTCCCTCCCTTACCCTTCTTGACTCCATCGTTCACCCCTCTCGTGACGCGGGCGGAAGGGTCATTGATCCCGTGTTCGAGGCTTGCTGGCGGGCCGACGGGGACTATGCGCGAGCCAAACTCGACGCCTATGGTCACGTCGTGGTGGGAGACGAAGCGGCCTTCGCAGAGGCGGATTGTTAGCTGGGGGCGCTGTGATCAGCGGGTGGGGTTGATGGGAGGGGAGGGACGAGGGAGAGGTACGCTGGATTTGCCGGAGCCGGAGTCGCCTATTGTTACAATTTTGGATATGAAGCTGTAGGGTGATGGGGCTGGAGGATTGGAGGCCATGGTTGGTGGGCTAGAGGGCTCGGATGAGCGCCAGGAAGTGCGCGTTGAGGTCGCGGAGGGTCGACTATGAATGAGGATGTTGGTCAGGCCATTGCGACGGAGGGCTATATCTGCCAAAGTGCGCGCGTGCTTGTGTTGGTTGTCTTGCAATGCTGTTCCTGAGCTGTGGTTGTGGCACCTGCTACTTGCAGTTCATGGGGCGCAGTATGAGGTCACCGTGCACAGTAAGGAGAGCCCCGTAAGGAGAGGTAGGTGCAGAGAAGGGAGAGCTAAAACGAAGCACTTGGGAAGGAATGGTCACTTATGCCGTGGTGATGGTAGTGCAAGGCGTAGATTCATATTTCATTCCATCCTACATGCCACCAACGGCCGTCGCTGCGCGCTAGAGATGAGACGACGCTCAATTCGTCGCCATCAGGACTGTGGCAACAACAACTATTTGTCTCCATATCACGATACAGCAGCCTGACACCAGCGTGGACACCAGAGTTATGGATCTGCCGACACTCGAACGGTCTCACCCAATAAAATCTGGTGACTGGCGACGAGAGCCAAAGCCTGTGTGCTCCGTCTCCAACCGACCAGACCAAAGATCAATCGTATGAGCCCTCGCGAACTTCGTCTTGTGCACAGTCTTCCACGCAATAATCGGCACAATGAAGATCACAATCCCGATGTACGACGCGACGAAATCAGACGTCGACCAATTGCCCGCCAGAAAGACTTTGAAGCCAGCTACCAAGGTGATGACAGTCGCGCCGACGAACCCAACCCATGCGGTGTAGGGCTGGAATGCGGACTTCCACGGTATGTCGTTGCGACTGACGTTTTGCACTTTCATCGCGCGGTGGAAGCGGATGTAGCAGGCGCAGAGTGTCGCCCAGGCGATAAGACCGGCCACTGTGCTGAGGTTGAGGAGCCAGGTGAAGGCTTGTGAGGCTCCGCCGCTGCCGAGACCTTATTGTCATCAGTCAGTGTGACTCAATTTTCTTCATGGGTTTGCAGAGAGACTCACTCAAATACGCCAGAGGGCCGAAAAGCCATGAGATGATAACAGCATAGTACGGCACGCCTTTTTTGTTCGTCTTTCCAAACACTTTCGGGAGCTGACCATCTGTAGTCATCGCCACGATAATACGCGAGCCCACCCAGCAGTAAGAATTACCTGCCGACCACGCAGAGATCAGAATACAGGCGTTGACCAGCGATGGCAGACCACTGATGCCAGCATTCGCTATGGCGATGACCCAAGGTGAAGAGTTCGCATTTCCCGCTCCCGAGACTAGATCTGGATTTCGCGGATCCACGATCAAGGAAATCAGCAGTGCACCCAGGATGTAGAAGAAGCCAATGCGGTAGGTCACGTTCTTCGCGGCTGTAGGGATCGCCTTGTGGGGATCGATGGACTCGGCAGCGCCTATGACAACCGTCTCAATGCCGATGAAGGAGAAGGACGCATTGACGAATGCTGAGAGGAAGCCGAGGAAGGCGCCGGTCGAGCCTGGGACACCGTTGTACTCTGTCCATGCTCTTGGGTTGCGCCAGTACTGGAAGCCTGTTCTTTTGTGATCGGGTCCACCACCGGACGTGATGACGATCGAGACTATGACCAAGCCGAGGAAGCAAGCGACTTTCACCATCCCTGCGGCGACTTCAGAGTGACCGTAGAAACTCACGCTCACCAGGTTGATCGCTAGAATGGCTGCAAGTCCCACGGTAATGGTCACAGCGGGCGTGAGATCCGTCCAATACGACACAATCACCGCTGCGGCAGAACACTCAGAAGCAATCGCAATCGTGTAGCAGTAGCCGTACGAGATAGCGAGGGAAAAGCCCACAGCTGGGTCGATGAAACGCGTCGCCCAATGTGGGAATGTACCGGCTGTAGGGTAGAGCGTGGCGAGCTCAGCGATACTCTGCATTACGCACCAGAGGACGATGCCCACAACGATATAGGCTAGCAGCATGCCTGCTGGGCCGGCGTTGGCGTAGGCAGAACCTGTACCCACGAACAGGCCGGTACCGATGCCAGAGCAAAAGCCGATCCAGGTTAGCTGGTAGTTCTTGAGTCGCCTCTGCGTGTGGCCATGGCCGCCACTACTTGACAGAGCCTCTGCAGAGTACTCGGGTGAGGATTGCCATTCATGGTCGTCTTGTACGTCGTCGGATTTGGCATGGTGTTGTTTCGTGAACGCCATGGCCTGACTATGGGCGATCGAGTACAGTACTGTAGTTACTTGTCGATTGTCGTGTGGAGCCCTGCGGGTCTCCTGTAGTTGGCTGTCTACGAATCAGTCTTATAGTATCCCCAGATAGCAGGTCCTTCGTCCCTAAGGCATCGTGCAAGTCCGTAAGAATATACGGCCCATTCACGTCAACTATACACGTTTTCGCCATCGAAGAAATCGAGGAATTTATTGAGTCCATGAAACCATTTCTCATTGCGCTATATTGCGTGATCGCTAAATGATGGGTTTTCCTCGCTATGTGTCAGAAAGGGCCGATAGTCGCCACATGAACGGGCATTGACGGGGAAGTCTTGTCGAGAGATCAAGTCATCTTCTTCGTACTGCTTGGGTTATCTTTTCCTTATGCTGCCTTCGCATATATTCTACACTGGAATGCAGCCTTCAGACCTGCATAGCGTTGGAGGAAAAGGCAAGCTTCTTCGAGAATGCTTAGCGCGGTGTGTGGAATGCCCGATCGCCTTGCGATTGCCGGGATGCTATTGCGATTGAGAACTCTGGTCCCGAACGATGGCCTTTAAATTCCTGCGAATACACGATCATTGCGACCGATGATAAAACTGTTTGCCGTCGACGTGCGAAGAAAGCCAAGGTTCACGATGGTTCACGCCAACATTTTGCTTGAGCCGTCTGGGTGGCACCTGCTTGCCGTGTGGCGCAGACGAGGGTCACATGTGCCTGACATCCGCCGAGCCTCGAAAGGCACTGTCATCCCGAGCATTACCACCACAATGACTCAACCGACGATACACGTGAGCATGGTGCATCATGTGCCTGGTACCTGCGTCGACAGTGAAGGCGGAGTCAAGGGTCAGATCGAGTAGCAAAGTGAAGTGGTATCTTTCTCGTCTCCCTCACAGTCCACTTCCATTCTCTCGAATCCAGTTCCTCGAACACCAATCATCGCCCCAGACTTGAGCACCTGGGCAGTATTGAGCAAGCAGATCCACCGCAACACAATACAGTACAGCACTCGAGACCAACTCGACACTACACTCACAGCAGACCAGCAGAACGTATCAAGTCACAATGTCTGCGCCCCTCACTACCCAGCCCAATGGCTCCGCCAATGGCACCTCAACCCCAAACTCGACCACCAAACACCCCGTCATCTGCGTCTTGTAAGCCCTCTCCACATCCCTCACCTTCTCCCCTACTAACACTCCCCAGCTGCGGTGCCTCACCCGGCACGTCCCCCGCCCACCTCGCCGCCGCCCGCGCCCTCGCCCAAGCCCTCCATGCCTC
>KZ111198.1:17039-52858 GCA_002077045.2 Rachicladosporium sp. CCFEE 5018
AGAAGTGCCTCAAAATCGGTGGCACCGACTTCCTCGACCGCTACCTCAACCGAGTGTGCGAGTCTCGCGTGGATCGTCCTCGCATGCCTCTCATCGACATTGCCGGCGACCAATTTGGTAACTACCTCGTCCAGTACATCCTCGTCCATGGAGAGCCCATGCGTAAGGAGGTTGTCGCTGCTCACATTCGCAAGCACATGGTTTCGCTGCGTGGCTCGAAGTACGGCTCCCGCGTGGCCATTCTCTGCTCCGATCCAGCTTACGCTACTCGTCCCGGCGTTCCTGCTGCCTTCTCTCGAGTTCCCGGCCGCCCCATGGATCCCGTCTACGACATCACCAACCGCTCTTACAATAACAATCGCGGCTACGTCGGCATGGGTCGTCCTCAGTATGGCGGCTACCGTTAGACCATCTAGTCACTACCTTCGCTCGCTCGCTCGCTCGTATCTGAGCAACATCATCTGAGAGCATCAGTTATATTCGCATGCTTGCACTTACATCACTTGTATGCAGGTCGAAGATCTACTTGGCGCCACCAGCTAGCAGAGACCAGATCTGAAGAAGCTCAACCGCTCTCTACACCACGAGCTAGCTGGAGCGCTGTCATCAAGGCAATCCTCTTGCTGATTGGATTGGATGGGATGGGCAATGCTGCTGGCAAGCTCTTACTTGACAATATGGTACAATACCCTGGCTGCGCTTTTCTGCTGCCATCACAACATCTGCTGCGTTCTTTTTGGTGCTAATTTCGTTGGAGGGAGAAGAGATTGTATGATATTGAGCAGGGGACATGAGATGGAGATGGGGATGATCTTCGAAGAGAGAGGCGGACTGGAGCGGTGGCTGTAATAGTAGCGATACTCGAAGCATCTCACTGACCGCGTCTCAAACTTCCCATCTCGTGGTTACCATGATGGCATAGTGACCTCGATTTCATGGTCAACCATTAAGGAAATCACGTTGTCGCTGCCCATATGGCAATGCCACCTGCCCTGTCCGGCCCCTCCCGCTGCGTGTGGAACGTCACTTTCTCGCCAACACACAGCCAGCCAATCCAAACCTTCCCTCTCCCACCTCACCTCTCGCCAAACCCCTGCACCCGTCCAGCCCGCCCACGAGACCTCGAATTACGCGGGTAACGTGCGGAACGTCATTGTGTACTTTGTCTCTAGCTGTATTTGTACCCTGCGTCGAAATCATGGCCACCCTCTCCCCCAACGGCACCTCCAGCCGCCCGACTAACTCCACAGCTCGCCACCCCACCGCCCCGACGGTCATGACCATGAACGGGCATTTTGGCGCTGTGGGCGAGAAGCCCACGGCCGAGCACTTCGAGCATGGAATCCAGATTATCGACCAGGAGAAAGTGTTTAATGAGAATTTGCCCGCGTACTTGCAGAGTCAGAAAGTGCTACGGGCAGGGTTTAATTACCATCTCATTTCTGTGTTTGGGAGTCAGAGCACGGGGAAGAGTACGCTGCTGAATTATCTTTTTGGCACGCAGTTTGGCGTTATGAGTGAGGCCGATCGGAGGCAGACGACTAAGGGGATTTGGATGAGTCGGAATAAGAAGGAGGATGCGACTGCGCCAAAGGAGCAGAGGATGGCGGAGAATATTCTGGTTATGGATGTGGAGGGGACGGATGGGAGGGAGAGAGGGGAGGATCAGGATTTCGAGCGGAAGAGTGCGCTTTTTGCGTTGGCGACGAGCGAGGTGCTGATTGTGAATATTTGGGAACACCAAGTGGGCTTGTATCAAGGTGCGAATATGGGGTTGTTGAAGACCGTCTTCGAGGTGAACTTGCAGGTTTTCTTGAAAGATGCGAAGAGCGTGCCGCGGACGCTGCTATTCTTCGTTATTCGGGATCATCTCGGCACGACGCCGCTGGCGAACCTGAAGGCTACGTTGACGCAGGATCTGGCGCGGATATGGAGTACCCTGTCCAAGCCGCCGGGCATGGAGAAGAGTCAGATTGGGGATTACTTCGACTTTGCATTTGTGGCGCTTCCACATAAGATCTTGCAGCCGGAGAAGTTTGAGCAGGAGGTGAGGAGACTGGGCACGAGGTTCAGGGAGGGGTACAAGGATCCCAAGAGGGATGGGCTGACTGATGATCGGGACGAGGCCATTCTGCTGCCGGCTTATCATCGTAGGATCCCGGCTGATGGGTTCCCGGTTTATGCGAAAGGCGTGTGGGAGACGATCGATAGTAATAAGGATCTGGATTTGCCTACACAGCAGGAGTTGTTGGCCCAGTTCCGGTGCGATGAGATTGCGAAGGAGGTGCTTGTGGCATTCGATGCTGTTGTGTTGCCTTTGGAGGAGAGGCAAGCGGAGGGTGTGGCGAGTGGGAAGCCGAGTATTCTTGCTGCGCTAGGTGTCGCGATTACTGGTGCAAGGAAGGCTGTCCTGGCGAACTTCGAGGTCGAGGCGAGCAGGTATCACAAGGGTGTGTTCAAGACGAAACAAGCCGAGCTCGCGAGCAAGATTGACGGCAGACTAAAGACGCTCTTCAATGGTCAGCTCACAGCAGCACACAAAGCTGGCCTGCACGACTTCAGCGAAGGCGTGTCCAGCGCCGTCAAAGCCGGCCAAAAGAGATCGAACGGCTACGACTTCCACTCCATCGTCAAAGACGAGAAAGCCACGGCCTTGAAAGCATATGAAACGCACGCCCACACTTCCCTCGTCGAAGGCGCGCCATGGAGCAACTACCAATCGCAATTGAACCTTTTCCGCAAAGACCTTGACGAAGCCAGCGCTCGACTTAGGAAGGAGGAGATGCGCCGACTTGCGACACGGTCAGAACGCTGGGTGAAAGCTAAGCTCGCCGAGTCTGTAGGTCTGGAGTTCAACAAGTTGGGATCGGGTCGCGGTGGCTCTGGCGCACCTGCAGAAGGGGAGAAGCCCGCAACGGAGAAAGATCTCTGGGATCGTATATGGAACGTCTTCACCGAGACCGTCTCTCACGCCGAGACACGCTTCACTGACCGCGCACGAAGCTTCGACGCAAGTCCCGAAGAAGTCGAAGTCGGACTCTGGCGGTTACGAAGGAAGTCCTGGAGTGCATTGCGGGACAAGATTGAGGAGGAGATGATGGAGGGCAACCTCTTATTGAAGCTGCGAGAAAACTTTGAGGACAAATTCCGATACGACGAAGACGGCGTGCCACGCCTATGGCGCCCGACCGACGACATCGAAAGCATGTACACCCGCGCCCGCGAATCGACTCTCGAGCTCATACCTCTGCTGGCGCGCTTCAAGCTCAGCACTACCACCGCTCCTCCACCCCTTGACGCCTGGATCGGCGAAGCACCCGCTGGCGTCACGGCAGCCGATGAAGAGGACCTCCATCCCATCGGCGGCGTTGATGAGGACGAAGGCAAAACATTGGAAGAGGAGATGACTGTGCTTAGTGAAGCCAAACGAGCGGACTTGGCGACAAGATTCAAGAAGACGGCTGATGGGGTGTATGTTGAGGCTAAGCGGAGTGCGATTGGCGGGATGACGCAGGTGCCGTTGTACTTTTATGGACTGTTACTTGCGCTGGGGTGGAATGAGATCGTCGCTGGTATGTTCGCCTTGATGTGTTTGTTGGAGGGACAGGCTGATGCTGATAATGTGCTGCAGTGCTTCGGAACCCGGTCTACTTCATCTTTCTCATTCTCGCGGCTGTTGGAGCTTATGTGACGTACACACTTAACCTTTGGGGTCCTATACTGAGGATGACGAACGCGGCGAGCTCGCAGGGTCTGGAGATCTTCAGAGAGAAGTTGAGGGAATTTCTGGAGAGTAGCGATACGGGGCGGCAGGCTATTGGGATGTCGCAGAAGGCGGGATACAGGTATTTATGATCGACTGCGGGTTGCATTTGGGACGATGCTAACTAGCCTTGTGTAGCATGGATACACTGCATAGCAACGGCACGACGAAAGCGAACGCCACGAAGGTTGATGATGATGTTGATGAGATATGATTTTGCGTCAGGGAAGCGTCTTGTAGGCGAGTGTACATCTTTACACACAGCTATGTGCCATTCTGCATTCAAAATCTTTCTCAGCTTTTGTGTTTTGTGAGTATTAAGGCTCTTAATGTCATAAGTTCTACCCTGGTCAGTCAGGGCATCTCGGATGGTCTTCGTGATCCGTATATCGACGACGCGTGGAAGTTTTCGGGACTGTGCAGCACGCAATGGCCGCTGCTTGAGCGCCTTGCTCTATGCTTTCCATACGTCGACATGATTTGGTCAGAAGCGCAGGCAGGTGCCGAGTTTGGAGCAGCCATATTTGGGACCACGAGGTCCACGCCAAACCTCAGAATGCTGAGATTGTGTGATTGGCCAGATTCCAAGGCAATAGACTTGACCGTCATAACCCGAGCGAGTGAGCAAGACTATAAGCAAACTTGGGAACGTGTCCATGCAGAATATACTGCTGAGCTGGATACCTTTGCAACCAGTCTGCTTCACAGTATTGGTCTCTTGCGTCAAGAGCGCTGTTACACATCACTGCAGACCATCTGTTGGGCGCATCAGCACGGCTCCTGCTCTCATAACATCCCGCAATTGGGTACATCATCGTAGTCAGACGCATGTGCAGGCGGTCCACCGTTAGCATGCTATGTGCCTCGCAGCCCGAGGGAGACCATCGCCGAAGCCGCATATTCTATCATGCGTGTGCCCCGACGAGACTTTTTGAAGCAATATCAAGGATACGACATCTTCTCGGACTTAACGTGTGCTTGGCAAGACTGGGACAAATGGTGAAGTGCATGGTCCGCAGAACGCTACGACACAGCCCGTAGGAAGGTGATCTGATCGAGCTCTCTCCGCTGGCAGGCTGAATGTCGTCCCGGTACTGTCGGCGGCACCGCAGGCGGCGTTCAATGGTCGTTGTATCGGTGAGAGCTGACGGCTTCGACACAAGCGATCCCGCTATGGTCGATGTCTTGGCTTGCAGTTTGGGTCAGGAGATATTGCTGAGCTGCAAATGATGAGATCTTGGGACGTGTGTGGCGGCCAGAAACTAGCTGCAGACTTTCGAAAGCGGATTCAAATAGGGCATAAATCCTTACGGTAGCTTTTCGCCTGGCCTCACTGCTTCGCCGAGCTCTGGTAGTTGTGCAACCCTCGTCGTCTTTGTGCTTGCGGAAACTTCCTTTTCTTCTTTCTCCTGCACGATCGACGAAACATCACTCCCCTCCTTCGCCTTCCCACCCTGCGTCTTCAACGTCAGAAACGGCACCAGTCCCAGGCTCACCACCGCGCAAGCCAGCGAGAAGTAGAAAGTCGCCGCATAAGGCTGCGTAGCAACGTCATAGTATTCCACCATCCTCGGCTTCTGCTGGACCGAGTTGAAGATCGAAGTCGTGATTCCGAAGCCAACAGTCTGCGCCAGTCGACTGACAGTCTGTAAGATCCCGCCCGCGACGGACTGTTGCTCTCGTGGAAGACTGCTCATGACGTACATGTTCGCTACGTTGAATTGCAGGTCCGCGCCGACGACGACGAACATGAGAGCTGTGAAGCAGAAGTCCCAGTAGCTGCTGCTTGCTCTGTTGACTGCAAAGAGGAGGCAAGAGAGGACGTAAGCCGAGCAGCCGAGGCCCATGAGGAGTTTGTTGGAGACTCTATGGAGGATCAGGCCGGCGATGACGTTGACTATCATGCCCACGATGGCCATGGGCAGGATCAAGACGGCGACCTGAAGAGCCGACTTATGCCAGATCTCCTGGAAATACAGGCCGATGAAGAAGCTGGCTGGCGTGAAAGCCATCATGCCTAAGCACAGAATTCCGAGGGAGAGTGAGAAGTTTTTGTCCTTCCAGATGTCCATTGGTACGAGGGCATGCGGGAAGTAGCGTTCCCAGAAGACGAAGGCGATCATCAGAAACAGGCCAACGATTAGCAAAGCAAGGACATAGCCAGTCTTCCAGCCGTTCGGCTGCGCGGTGTCGCCTAAGCTGAGTGCAGCGGAAAACATGCCGATGCCGCCGACGGTCAACAGTACGCCGAGGAAGTCGAATCGCCTGATAGTTTGCCATGTCATGGGCTGCTTATCTGCATGATCGCTTGGAATCGTGAACCAGCCGATTACGGAGAAGAGCACGAAGATGATAGCAAGCAAGTAGAAGCTCGCACGCCAGTTGAAGATCGAAGTCGCCACGCCGCTGAAGATCGTGCCGAAGACGAAGCCAAGAGGATTGCCACCGGAGAAGCAAGCGAAGGCAAGGTTCTTTCGTTTCGAGGGCTTGTAGATCGCTCCCAGCAATCCAACAGCCGGAGGCACTGCCATCGCGGCAAACAGTCCCATCACTCCACTTAGCACATCGATACCGATCGGCGTCTTGGCGAAGCCAGCTGCAAGCGTGAAGACGGCGAAGAAGAACATCGACACAATGAACATCGCCTTCCTCCCAAAGAGATCCGCGACGCCACCGAAGAAGAGTAAGAAAGCGCCGCTAGCCAGGGAGGTTGAGGAGGTCAGCCATGTGATCTCGGCCGTCGTCATGTTGAGGTCCCGTCCGACGAAACTTGAAATGACAGTGATCATGCCGGCCACATATGCAGGCATTGCGATGGCCATCGTACAGGTCAGGATAAAGAAGACTTCCTGGATTGTCGACTTGAAGCATGCTGGGCGAGCGTTGTTGGTCTCCACGGCGTGCAGGGCCTCCATTGCGATGTTCTTTTCGCCACCCATGTTGCCGTTGGAGCTCGCATCATCAATTTGGTCGTCCATCTCAGCGCAGATACAGACGCAATGCTACGGTTCAGTATAAAGAAACATCATGCCACCCAGAAATGCTAATGCAACACGCGAGACGACGAGGAGAGAAGAAGCGTTGATATAAGCATTGACTTTGACAGTGGAGCAGGATGTCGATATGTAAGATTGCGGAAAGCAGGCCGCGCAAATCTGCCGGGCAATGCACTCTGACTCGCGACCACAGCCCGACATCGGCTGAAATTATCTCCGGTATGATATGAGATGCTTGAGAAAGAGAAGAACGATCTGAACGAGATGTAATACATACATTACAGCTTGACGACCTCCCAGCCGTCAAGATTTGCAGTCGCAAGGACGCCACCAAGCGGTCCCTGCACCTCTACGCCATTGTGCCACACCTTTGGTCCGGCCCAGTGCTTAACGAAGCCTTCTGGGCCAGACACAAACAAGATCTTACGTCCGTTGGTATTGGTAGCTGTTGAGAATGAGCCTCGTACAAGCTTCGTCGCGTCCTTGAGCGTCATCCGGGTGTTCTCGTCGTCCACGAAGTAGTCTACTGCCACTCGACCGGCGCCCGATGCCTTGAGAACTTGCAGGTGCGTGACGATTGGACTTGGCGTTGTGGTCGCATCGGTTTCTTGTGGCTGCGTAGGCGTGATGGAGCCGCCAAATGGGCTTACGATGCTCAGTAGCATAGACGTCCATGTACTCGTAGGCAGCACCGTATCGCTGACGCCACCTTGGCAGTCCTCTCTTCTCCTGTTTGCCCACAGTACGTGTACATCGGCTTCTCCTGCCACAGCTTTGACTACTTGAAGCGCAGGCACGATGCCTGTCCCGCCAGCAAGGAAGATGACCTTCTGCACATCTTGGGGAATTGCGTACTCGGCACTCGGTCCTCTAACCTCGATCTCTGCCGCAAGTGGCAGTCTGTGCAGGTAGTTGGAGACTTCTCCGCCTTGCTCGCGACGTATGAGCAGGCGTATATCGCTTGAATGCTGGCTAGGCAATGGTGGAAGCACAGTGTACGATCGAGCAATCTGCAGTTGAGGCCGCTTCAGCTGCACGCTCGTGATAGCTCGCTGTAAGGCATCGCTGTCCAGTTCCAATCCCTTCGCTTCTGCCGCTCTCAAGGTGAATATTGATGATGTCGAGGAGACCTGTTCGCGGCCGACCAGATGGTATTTGACGAAGCCGTCTGCGCTGACGGATGTCTTGCTCTCATCCTTTGTGCCCTTGACAGCACGATAGGCGAAGGCTATCGATATGCCAATGAAGATGCCGAAGACTTTGGCGAATCGGGCGAGTCGGGGATCGTTGCCTTTGGCACCCTTCGGAGGCGCTTTCGGGGGTTCGTAGCGAGGCTGTTGGGAGAGTCTGTGTGGCACTTGCGAGATACATCGTTGGCATACTCGAGAAGCTTGAACGCATCCGCTTGATCGTAAGGAGGTTTGTAATGGTCGCAAGGCCTGTGGGCGCATCACTGCCAGCGTTGCTGCAGCTCGCTGCATGTTGCGCTCAATTCCTCAAAACCATGGCGTCCTTAGTCAGCGCACCTCAGGCAACGGACTTCATCGCACCTCCGACTTCATCTCTGTCACTGACCTCCAATCCTTACAACCAAGCACTTTGGAAGCTACATGCACACATACCGGTCACTGTTGTGAAGCTGTATCTTCGACGAACTGGCGATCTCCGCAGGCCACGCGCATCTTCCAGCCGGCGGGCTGCATCCCATCCCCGTACCGCGACAAACGGACGGTCGCACTCCTTAAGCCCCACGATCTCCGTGAGCGGTGCAGGCATTCGTTTGATTCGTAGATGCGGTTGCTTTGACAGTCATGTTGTGGACGTTGCAAAGCCGTGAATTCCATGCGAGAATGCAGTAAGATGTAAGGGGACAGAGCACGATTGCAAACTTCTACCCCTGCCAGATCAAGATCGCCAGCTGTCTAGGGAGGGCCGACCTCTGCTCGAGACTCTATTGATTGCATAGCAGTATCAGTGTGTCGATTGAAGAGCCGTTGACAATCACAAACGTTGCAGATGCTATGGCACTGGCGACGACGTTCTCGCGTAGCAGCTGGTAAGTGGCGATGCCTACGACGTTGCTGATAGATTCATAGGCCGACATGCGATGGCCGACGTGATCGCGTATGTGAAGTGTTCGTGGCGGGTAGATGCAGGGTGAAGACATGCTTTGGCACCTGGGGCAGCTATCCGTCGCTCCTGCTTCGCCTCCTTCACTTCTCAATCCGCCGCTCGGCTGCATGAGTCAACACTCCACTACAATAACACACGAAACACCACTGAACATCAGTTGCATGTACACCGACCCTGGCGCCCACCTACTTTGCAAGTCCAATATCAGCTATCGGCAGACCTCGTACTGCAATGCTCGATGGTCAACATGCCGGCGCCTACTGCGAACATGACCACAAACAGTTCACCACTCAAGCGCAAGGCTTCACAACCACCAGAGGACGACCACAGGTCCAAGGTCTCGCCGGACAGCAAAGACATTGACTCTGATCTGGTCGAGCCATACAATGTGCGCTCAGAGTCTCTCTCAACGGTCATCGTATACAGCAGCCAGTGGTCGGAGTTCCTTAATATCACCACACTCCTTCATGATCTGCTCTCGGGACCGTTCCTGGAATACAACGGAGACAATGACTTCGTGCGCGCAACCCTCGCAAACATCGAGAAGGGCTTCAATCCGATAATTGAGCGCATTCTGGTGGTAGTTGCTGGTGTGATGGGTGTGGGGAAGTCGCATACCATCAGCTCAGTCTTGCATACCAAGGTCGCGCAGTCAAATAACGCCTCGAAAAGTGTTACTCTGGTCCCGATCTACTACAAGCAGATCAAAAAGCACCAGACTTCGGCATTTCTCATCGAAGCATTCTTTCTGACAGACGTTTCGATCAAGCGGGTGATGAGTCACCTGGTGAAGATATTTTACCTCGCGCAGCATGCAGATCAGGGTCACGGAGACGATGATGATGGAGAGCCCGAGGTAGATCTTGGTTCACAGAACGACGTAGCGATGCTCCTGTACGGCCTACTCAAGGAACCAGCAGGTTGGACGTCGAAGGAGGGTGCACGGAAGTTCCTCATGAGTGCGCAGTCTAAGTATGATCCAGCAGTCACTACGAAGCTTATTGACTGGGCGTTGGGAGTGAAGCGGCAGCAGCTTACAGGCACATCGTCGCAGTCCGAGCACGTTAGCGTGGAATGTCAAGCTGCAAAAGACCTTCCCAAAAGGACAGAGCGCTACATCGGCGACGCCAGCAGCTTAGACGTTGCTTTGTGGCCACTGATCTCGCACGTCGATGTGTACTTCGACAATCCTTTAGGGAGGCTGGGCATCACGGTCCTGGATGCGCCTGGTGGAGGCGACGTCTCTCTACGAGCCAGTCACGCAGCTCTCCACGTTCGTGAATCTACCCACGCACTCCTCTTGTCAGACATTGCACGCCCGTCGAACACGCCCCTCTTTGAAAACGTCAAGAAGTTCAAAGATAAAGGCGAAGATGGGCTCATTGTTGTCATGCCCAAGGCTGACGTGATTGACGCCAACACTGTACTCGACTGCAGCAAGGAGGATGAGCTCGCGTTAGCAGACTTGGTCAAAATCAGAGAAGAGCTAGAGTCCGAGTTGACGACGACTAAAATGAAGTACAAGGAAAGGAAACGTCGAAAGCCGAAGGTCGATCGTAGTGAGCTCGATGAACTCGAAGATAGGAAGACTGAGCTCGAGATGGCGCTGCAAGATGCTCAGCAAGCTGAGCAATGGAAGCGAGTGCTCACGCGCATTGAGTTTGCCACGGAGGAGTTGCGCCAGCGCTTGAGGGATATCACCAAGTTCGTCCGCGACATCCCTGTCTATGGAGTAGCCAATACGATCTACGATGCGCACGCCAAAGGCTTTGCGGTCGAGGATGCTCCTCTACTTAGCGTTGAGCAGACCTACATTCCTTGCCTTCGTCGTACGATATGCGAGCAAACTGTGAATCCAGCATCGCTGCGCAGGGCGAATCACCTCGTCGCGAACAGCATACCAGGTGTTATGAGGGAAGTGCAGGTCTTCGCTGGCGCTCGAGCAACTCATATTCTGGCGGAAGCACGCCAGTGCGTTGCTGTACCAGTCGACGTATGCGACGAGCTTGTCACTGCCTTCAAGCGCCTGATCCTGGACGATCTGAAAGCTAACATCCTCAATCAGTGCGATTTACAGCGCTCGTCGTGGAATAGCGCCGCTGCAAAGAAGTGCGGAGAGTGGATGCAGAAGTACAAAAGCCGCGCATTCCTCAGCATGATGCAACATGATGGCTATCGCAAAGCTGAGCCTGACAGTATCTGCATCAATACGAGACTGCAGAGCATCAACAAAGAGACGTTGGAGGATTTCTTTGATGACACACCGACCTTCAGGTCCCGTGTGGATACGCTTGTGGTGCCACTGGAGAATTTGTTGACCAACATGGTAAAGGATCTGAAGGGTAAGTGACGAGATCCCTATACAACACCACATTCCCACTGACATGTCCCAGTCGTGGCACGTCAAAAGGACCTCCCATTCTCAGACTTCTGTGCCCTCGTCGATCAGAAGAAGTTGGGTATTGCATCGATGCTGCACGATGCGGGAGTGAGGTTCGAGGATAGCTTTTCGGCCATCAAAGGTCGAGCGATACGGATGGAGGACGATGCTTTCATTCGCGACGTGATGCTTCCGATCTATGCGGAGATCAGTGACATGAAATGTAAGTCGCTGCTCCAGTCTACAGTATGAGCTATATCTCACTGACACACCATCAGCTACCGGCACGAAAAAGCTTCCGAAGGAGTACAAGTCCGGTGGATACCACAAGTGGCGCTGTGCAGAGTTCACAGGCAAAGTAAAAGCCGATTGCTGGCGGAAGATCGTGACTTCCATCGACAGAGCTCTCCAGGACGCCGTCGACGAAATGTACACAGACATCCTGGCACTGGCGAAGGGCCTTTTTCAGGGCCTACTGGAGACGTTTGACCATAAGATGAATGCCAAGGAGACGTCCGAGGAGGATTTGACGCTTCAGAAGAGGATCAAGGCGAATCTCGAGGTCGCCGAAATGGAGTTCAAGAAGTTGGCACCGCTGTACAATGCCATGAACAGGCAGTTTGGGGTGGGCGCAAAGGGACAAGTGGGTTCGACCAAGGTGAAGGACGAGAGTGACGATTGAGAAAAAACTGCTCGGAGAGGTGACACAAGGGAGTGCAGTCCGTTCTAGTGCCCCCTGGGGACGTGGCTGGACGAGCATGCCGCTGTGCAATTCAACGCAGCAGAAGGTGGCCCAAACCACCAGCTGAACAAAGTTGGAGTCAGTACTGCATAGATACAATCCGCTACCACCTGCAGCCACTTCCATAGATCCTACATGGATGCGCTCAACTACATCAGAAATTCTTCCCCGTATAAGCACTCTGCACACTCGCAAACCCCTGCGGACACTTCCACCCCAACGCCACACTCCCACTCCGAATATAGCAAACCTTCGCCTCCGCACAAGCCTCACTAGTACAATTCGGACTCTTCACACTACTCTTCCCCTGAAACGTATTGAACTTCGCCACAAGGCTATGATCCACTTCCATAGCCTCCGTTACAGCGTGCCAGAACGTAGCGTTCAGTGGCGCGGAGCTCGACCAGTTTGCTGCAGGGCCGTAGGCGTCGCGCGTGGAGTACTCGAATTTGTAGGTTGGGCCTGTGGCGTTCAGAGAAGAGAAGGAAGAGACGTCGGCGTAGTAGGTGTAGGCGTCGTAGATTTCGAAGTTTTCGGTGTCGACTTCGTAGAGTCTGAAGCCACTGTTTAGATTTGTCAGTGGCGTGACGCTGGGTCCGATCCAGCCTGCTGATAGCGCAGTGTCGCGAGACTGGACGGTTCCGTTATTGGCGTAGTAGATCATCACTTGGTCCTCGTGTGTGTGGCCCCAGAAGACGTTGGCGATCACGTGCGGACTATAGCGCTCGACGATGGCGTAAAAGAGGTTTGAGGGGCTTGCCAGGGGGTTTGAGCCGTCCCAGCCAGAGAGGACGTGGGCGAATAGCCAGACGCGCTCGCCTGCTTTCTCGGCGGCGTCGAGCTCGGAGATGACGAAGGCGAAGGAGGTGGAGACGTCGGGTTTGGTTGTGTTGATGTAGTTGAGGAAGTTGGCTGGAGAATGTTAGTGGAGGCAGTGGTTGGAGATGTGTAAAAGACGTACATTTATACCAGAAGTCGGAGTTGAAGGTAATCATTCGCACGCCGTAGTGATTCTTGATAGAGTAACCGCCGTAGTGAGTCTTTGCTTCAGCTTCTGCGGCGTCGTCAATCCAGCCGTTCAGTCGCCAGAGCGAGGCTACGTGATTGTAGTTCCAGCTCATCTGTTGGCTGAGGTTACCAGGGAGCGAGTGAGGTGCGTCGATAGCTTCTGGGTTGCTGTCATGGTTGCCGAGTACCGGGAAGACTGGTCCAGTGAGATACTTCTCGAACATTGAGTAAACACTTTCCTCAGCATACTCGGTGAACGCTCGGCTGAGCTGAGATTGAGGATCATGAGCTACGAGATCGCCGGTGTAGATCGTCCATGCCAGCGGATCATGCTTAGAAGTGCCAGTCAGAGTTGCGACTGATTGCAGAGCAGCAAGTCCAAGATCGTAAGGCGTATCACATTTGTATGCTCCGAACGGCGGAGCAGGCATCCCGATCTGACCAACAGGCAGTGCAGTGTTGGGGTTGTTGCCTCGACAGCACAGACTACTGCTGCAGTTGCCTTCAGCACCAACCTTGTAGCGTGGGTCGATGTGGAAGTCACTCATGTGTAGCACCTTGACGCGCTTGCCACTTGGTTTCCACACCTTAGGGTTAGTGGGCTTCGGGCTCGGGAAGTAGCTTGACATGTTGAGCGGTGCGACGCCTGGGTATGGACAAAAGGTGCTCGACAGAGAGTTGCAGATCCAGCGTCCATCAGCACCAGCAACATCAGCGAAGGCAAGCACCTGGGTCCAAATAGCGCCGAATGTGTCTGCAGCAAAGTCCTCCTCGCAAGTGGCGTTCGAGTGAAACTTGTACTTCACGCACAAGTCGACGAACATCTGCGGGACCAGTTCTGGCGCCAGCTGAGCAGCGCTCTTGGCTACTGAGAGTGCAGCAAGGCATTGAGAGCAATTGCTGCCGAACGAGGTACTTGCGATGACTGATCCGACTTCTGCAACCACGCTGGCGATGACAGACTGCTGATCGAGGGTCGCGAGGTTCACGATCGGCACAGGAAAGTACTCTGGATCCGGATCGTGGTCTGGGATCGTGTCGGGGTTCGTCAAGTTGAGTGGATACGTGATGTTCAGCACGGGATCGTATCTGGCTGGTGTGAGTGCATTGCTTAACCTCTAAATTGGGCAGTACGTACAACGCCGGCTGAGGTTCTTGTCCAGACGGCACCGGGTAGTAAGACGAGAACGCTGAAGTCGGGAAGCCTGTTGGTGCAACATAGCTCGATGCTCCAGGCAGTCCGGTGCTGCTATGGCCATGCCCGCCATATGATGGAGGCGCACCATACGAAGACTGATGTGCTAAAGTGAGCTGCGCCATGGCAAGCGCCATTGCTGACGCTAGAGAGAAGACCATCATAGCTATACTGAGCGTTTGCAAGGAAGGTACCTACCTTACGACTGGGCAGGCGAAGCCTACTTAAGCTTCGTCAAGCGTGATGTCGCTGCTTCCTTTTCTGTGAAGCTTCGTCATGATCGCATGGAAGCCGCGATGTAAATCGGCAGCCAGGCACGCTGTCATGCAGGTACGGCAATGCTTGCAGTAGAAGCCAATGGTGAGCTCGATGGAGGAGCACGTTGCACACAATGGTCTAACTGCTTGCGGTGGAGTAGAGTGGAGGTGATGTCGGCCGACGGGGGAGCTGCCGCCGATATATCCGAGGCGACAACATGGTATATTAAATCCGCATATACTACAGTATTTTTCTCTCGGTATCAACGATATAGCTTCGATGGCAACAACCAGCAGTCTGGTCACGCCTGCCTTGCGGTCCGGAAGGCGCATCCTGGGTGCGCCATATACTTCATCTTCGACCGTCCGCTTCGCCTCCCGACAGTCCATCCCAATCCCATCCGCAACACCCCCGTTTCCAGTGATCTCAACATGTCCCTCACCGACTTGCTCATGTCGAGAAACGCCCCCAGGTCTAGACATCAACCGCGACTTACCACTAAGCGGCACAATGCCGGCACACGCCGAGCAGATTCTAATCTCCACAGGCCGAGATGACTGGAGTAGCAAGATCGAAGACGAGCCTGAGGGTGGAGTCGTACGTGAGATCAAGAAGTTGCTAGGCAGGGGAGGCAAGATGAGCGATGTGCGTGACTCGTTCAACTTGAGGTGGATGGTCGGGGTAGATAGCTGATAGTCTAGACAGCCTTATCATAACGTCATGATCACGAACTCTTCATTCGCTCCAACCCCATCAAGCTCCGCCCCGACCTCATCTGCGTTTCTGTTCCCGTCCTTTCGCTACATTGCCGATCTCCCCACTTCGCCTGCCGGCCTGGAGACCTTCCTCCGCGCGCGTGTCCTGCCCGCGACGCTCCACTCGGCCCACTCTGTCCTCACGCCAGACCTGCAACGAAACCTAATCCGGCAGCCAGAGCTGCAGTCCCAATTCCCTACGGTCCGTCCGGTGAATGAGATTCTCATCCTGATCTGCGGCCACGGCTCCCGCGACTCCCGCTGTGGCACCCTTGGTCCCCTGCTTCGAGACGAATTCTCCGATCAGCTATTCGCCCAGTCGATTCCAGTCCTCTCATCGCCTCCGCCGGCTCCCTCGCCAGATTCCAGCGCCTCGACATCCGCACGCGTAGGTCTGATAAGCCACATCGGTGGACACAAGTTTGCTGGGAATGTAATTATCTACATTCCTCCTTCGATGAAGGACCATGCCTTGGCTGGAAAGGGGATCTGGTGTGGACGTGTGGGGCCTGAGCATGTGGAAGGGATTGTGAGGGAGACGGTTTTGGGTGGGAGGGTAATCCAGGACCTGTTCAGAGGAGGTATTGCGAAGGGAGGGGAGGTGATGAGACTGTGAGAGGGACAAGACGAGGAATGTTGACGGTAAGCCTTTTACTCTGCAAGGGGAGCTGCGCTCTATGTCGGCGATCTTCCGATCCTCGTATCAAGCTCCTGCGGTAATGGCTGATGAGGCGAAGAGAACAGATGTCCGGCTCCAGGACCTGGCTCTGACATGTTCGAAAACCTGTAAGATCAGTCAACACCACGCCACCTGACAGGACATCTTGACGACACTTACCTATACGGCCCTCTTCCCCCATACCCGCTCTCCCTCCCAACAAATCCACTCTCCCTCATCTCTGGACTGCCCATTCGATTCGGCCCGCCCGGCGTCCCAATAATCGAACCCTCAACCTCATTCGTCGGCTTGAAGCTCTCACGATGTCCTCCCCACGAAGGCGCATAGGAAGGCGGCATCATACTCGCGTGTCGACTCTGGTTGTACCCGTCTTCCCTAGCTTGTTGGACCTGCTCTTTCAGCGTCTTGCTGCGGCCGAAGAAGTAAAATAGCCCTGCTGCGAGCGCAAGCACGACGACGCCAGCTATAGCTATACCCGCGATCGCGCCGGCAGATAGAGCGGAATGAGATGACGATGCTGCAGCAGTGGCGGCTGTCGTTGTCGCGGCGGCGGCGGCAGTGGTCGCGGCTGCAGAGGTGTGACTCGCAGTCACCGTCACCGTCGTAGCAGTCTGTGCCAACGCGGACAAGGATGAGAGTGCACTGTCCGGCAAAGCCTGTCCGGGGAGGAGGCTGTAATCCGCCTCCTTCGCCAGCGCCATCTGCGTCAGCAGCGGCGTCTCCGCAACGGGGTTGATAGCACCCAGCATCGCATGACCAACGCAACTCCCCGGCGCGCCGCAGTAGAAGAACACCGGACTCGTGTCATTTATCGTCAAGTTCCAAGTCGGGTGATAGTCAGAAGTGCCGTTCGACACGCCACTGTAGAAGGCCCCTGAGCCGTCGTGGAGGTCTTCCCAGGGTATGCATGGGTAGCCGAACTGGGAGTGGATGACTGAGTGGCCGCGGGCCAGAAGGTGAAACTTATGATGTCGCCTGGGGTGGCGGTGATGCTGTTTGGGCTGAAGCTGTGGGAGTTGTTGCCGACTGTTACTTGGTGGACAGTGACTTCGCCTTGGGCATAGGTTACGGCTGTGGAGTTGTCGATGAAGATGTCGGGGTCGGTGGTGATTTGCGCGGTCGTGTTGATCGTATAGGACAGGAGCGCGAGGAGGGGCGTCCACCGCCACCGTGTCGAAAGCATTGCGGCGTGTGTAAATCAAATGAAGCGTTGTGCTGTACACGCTCACGTCCCTAATGTATTCCTCGATATGTGCTACGCACTTCTGATGCTGCGATCGTACAATCCTATGTAAATCGAAGCCAGTAAGTGGCAAGAAGACCGCGAAAGAGAGAACAGCAATCCTCGCGAAACAAAAGAAACACCCAACAGCGCACGACCTACTATCTCCGCCCCGACATCCTTCCCGTCAAGCCACGCCAATGGTATATGCTCAGACCGGCGATCCCAACGCCATGCAGCTTATATCCTGCAAGGCTGTGAAGCTTACGCCAGCGAGCGACTCCCGGCCACGGCCTCGTGAGGAGTAGACGAGGCTTATCATCAGGTCTCCACACTCAAACTGCTACGTTGCAGCGTGATCGTCAAGCTTGCCTGCTGGCATAGCTGTCGTGTATCAGGCCATCGATGCGCGTGACAGCTGTGGTGTTACGGGTTCGTTTCGGGACTGGCTTTGTCTCGCCACGAGGTTTCGGGAAGTGCTCGTGCGACATGTTCGTGCTCGAGGTGCGTGCTCGGCACATGGTCTACAATATCAGCGGCGTCTGTGCAGCGAGAGACGAAAGATTGACCCGGTTCTGTAGCTAAATTAGATGAATGAGGCTGAGCTAGACGACAGGGGATGCAGAGAGGTGAAGTCGGGGTCGGGTGGCCCGTGCTACCGTGTGTGTAGAAGCAGCTCCACCTGCCGAAGCCTAATTGGCAATAGCGGGATTGAGTTCTGGGTTGGGAACTGTGGCTTTGGCCCCGAGCAACATGAATACTCGAAAACGTACTTGCGAGAGCATGTAATACAGACCTTTATGCCATGACGAACTTACAGCGGCAAGAGACTGCATCAGATCATCAAGAGGTAGAATACATGTCGTCTAAAGGCCATATCCAGACGGTGACCAATCCAGTGAAGATTTCGAACGCGTTTCAAGGGTATGTCTGTGTTCCCGATTCGCACATCGTCGTGGCTATGCTCTTGCTACATATTTCTACGCTTATCCCTTCCTCTTTCTTGCATTTCCCTTGCCCTCGATCGCACTCACAACCTCCGCCTTTTCCTCCGCGTTGCCCCCAGCTTTCGCCTCAGGCTGCTTGCCCGCCACCACCTCCCCAGCTGTGACTCCCTCCAACCCCTTCGGCGGCTCATCTTCCCCACCCTGCCCGAATTCATTGATCCTCGTCGGATCAACCTTGTATGCCCAAGCTTGATATAGATAGACAAAGAAGATTACATCGTCTCGCAGGGTAGCGAGGCGATGCAGGATGGGCATCTTGATCGTGAAAGCGAACAGGTCGTCGATGAAGGTGTTGAGGACTTTGTACATCATGGCGCGGGCGGGCATGTGGGCTACGCTGCGGAGGCGGTAGTTGATGTAGAGGGATGGGATCTGCGAGGGAGCGTCAGCAGGGAGGGAGAAGGCGGAGGGGAGAGGAAGGAGCTTGTACCATCATTAAGAAGCCGTAAGCATAGACTGAGCCGACGAGCGTGGTCAAGATGAATGAGTACCACGACTTGTGGCTGTCGTACATTAGACTGTACACCGCGTAGGCGAGCAAGAGCGGCACAGCGACAATCCCCATGTACTTGAAAGCGATCTTGTCGTACTCCTCGGTCTTCTCCTCGGTCTCGGAGAGCTTGTGCTTGTCTTCGAACACGACGACATAGGGTAAGATGCCATTGAACCTCGATTCGGGTCCAGGCTCACGCAGCCGCACATCAACAGCCTTCGTAATCTTCCATGCTTCGATCGCAACGCCCATGCCCTGACCAAAGAGGATCATCCAAGAAGTATTCTCGTTGTTGTCAAGGAGGTAGAGGAGAATCACAGTCTGCATGAAGATGTTCGCCAAGATCGTCCGGACCGACACGCCAACGTTGTCTTTCTTCTTCCTCCAGTGTCCGACGTCAGACTTGAACGCCAGCAACTCGAAGATCATGTGCAGTACTGAGACGATGGCAGTCGTGCCAAGAAGGTAGATGTTCGAGTCCAGCAAGACCTGCTTGATCATTTCCATCTCGCTGCCATCGCCACCCATAGGTCCGACCTCGCCATGCGCAGCTTTGCGGGCGGTCTCTTTCATGCCTTCGTCGACAGTAGCCATGAGACTGAACTGCCAGTTCGAGATACTGGAGAGCTGGATATTCAACGGGAGAGTCTTGAGGGGGATAGTGGAGTTCAGCTCGACCATGTCCTTCTTCATCTGCCAGAAGGTGTTCCAGTAGATCACAGGATAATACCAGCCATTCTTGCCGGTGGAGTCTCGAGCGCCGCTTGGGTCTAGGGGGTAGAATTGCCGGACTGAGGGGTGGAGGGTAGTGTACTGGACGTTGCCGGTGTCTGCGATGAAGGTGAGAGTGACGTTGGAGTGGTAGTAAGACGCGATGGAGGCGGGTTGAGCGGTGTCTTCTTCGAGATCCGAGGTCTCGTTCTTGGCTGAGAGCAGATTGCGCCGTTTGAACGTCTTCTTACGCGCGAGATATTGGGTCAATGGTCGCAGGACACGGTACGCTTTCGATGGATCGTAGTTGTTCGATGCAGGGTCTAGCTCGGCCCCAGTCTTGCCAACGAATATGTGCGCCCACAGTGTGCCATTCTCTTGTACCGTCTGCGGCACAGATATGCTCGTCGTGATCTCCCTCGAGTCCTTGCCCTTCTCCAGCAAGAACCCCCGCTCGTCCACGACCAACGTCCCAGCCGGCATCGATCTGAATGGCGGCATGGCAACACTAGGCGAGACATACACAGCAACATCTACTGAAGTATTCGCCGGCCATAGCGGGTACACGCCTTGAGGTATTGGACTCCATTCGCCCTCCACTGGCGCTGAACCTCCTGCGGCTTCAGGCACGACTTCAGGTGCGGCAGTCTTGGACGACATTCCCATGAACTGCTTGATCGCAAATTGCACGCCAACGAAGATGGCGATGTTCTTGCCGACGGACCACGCCTTTTGCTCCCATGTCGAGCCTTGGTTGAGGCCGAGCGCGGCGGCGTCGCCGTTCTGTGCGGGAGGCATTGCAGCGGTGCGTTGCGATCTGGAAGACCTACCTTAGAGGGGAATGGTGAAGAAGATGCGATTTCAGCACGACATGATTCTCGCGATGTACGTATGGCGCAGGGCGACTCGACCCACGTGTTTTGCACATGTCGTCGGAGTTGCCGGACTTTAGGATGCCCGGACGTCACTCCATCTTCCCCTATACTGGAACATCTCGACCTCTCTTCTCACCTCATCAAGATGCAACTACCCACTTGAGTGGCCAGAAGAGTCCATACTGGTATCTTCGTACCGGTTGTCATCATGGACGACCCACGAATATCTGGACACGGACAACGGCAGACGCGCCTGGAACTGAGTATTAGCAGTTTCCATCTAAGATTGTCAACATGGCCATCTCAGCGGGTCTACACATGCGCCGTCTTCATTCGTGAGCGAGTCTATCAGTAGTCGCGCAGAAGTATCGACCATGTCCTAGTCCACAGGCCGAAAGCTGAACACTGCACGTCTATCGACTCACGGTTCGAGAGGTTGGTATCTGACAGGTCACATTTGGCGGGTAGGTGCAGCTCAACGATTGTGCTTCTCGTGAGTGGCGTTCTCAGAACACCGTGCTCGAATCTTTCGTACCAACACTGGCAGATATCATGGCTGCCATGGTCTTTGCAGCTGGTGGCGAATCCTGAGGCATCACCCGGAGACCGACGAGCATTCAAGCAGCCCAGCAGTACGAGATAGCAACGGATCCATCGTCGACATTCGTTCGATAGTATTCAAGCGGCAGCGCTGTGGGATGAAGACATGCAGCCGCCCGCACGACGGGTTTCATCACCCACTCCTCGGTGAGAGTGATTCAATCGAATTTCCCTCAAGTCCTGCCCTCATCTTCCTTGTTTGCCCCTTCGTCCCGCGAAAGTCACCGGCCTTCAGTCATACAGTCAAATCGGCAAGCTTCCGAAGTCTCTGCGATGGATTCGATCACGTTGCACTCGCCACCACTACCGACGATCGCCAGACTGCCCGCTATGGTCTCCGAAGTCCACCTCGACCTCACCGGCATCGGCGACCGCATCGCATTAGAGCTGTAAGATGCTCTCAAGGACTTGAAGCTCGTCGACAACACCATGCCCACTGCTGACGACATCGGCAAATCTGTCAGCAGGGCCATGAAGAGGCGCCTCAGCGAGGCCAAGACTCAAGACGCCGAGAGCAAGAAGATCATCGAGCAGCTTAGCGGCACGAGTCTTGTGCAGAACCACATGTTGTCTTCACTCATCGACGCGATTCACAAGAAGAACGACCTGGCCATCGCCGCCGCGGAGCTCGACGATGACTATACTACCTCCGCAGTCGATGATGAGAGTGGGATGGACGCTGGTTCGCTTCGCGACATGATCATGAGTGCGTTTGTAGCCTATGACCTTATCTTGCCATGGCTGACCCACAAGCAGTGCATGAGACGTTGTTCTGGAAGCTCAATCACGTCGGACCTGCGCCGGAGATGCACATCATGATTCGCGAGAACTCTACTGGTACGACTGCCTCGGTAGTGCACGTGGTATACACGAGGTCGCAGGCATGCGAAGGCCCGTGTCGGTCCAACGGTGCGTGGGGACAATCGATGTGCAAGAATCATGGCAGAACGCTCCTGCGTCCTGCGAAGGTCCATCTTCTGGACGGGCAGCCAAGCGAGTCCGACGTCGATGCGCTGCATTAGTTGTACGCGGAGGCCAAGCGTGCCGTTGCGCAGGTTCCTGAGGGTCATGATTTCTTCGAATAAAGCTCGAGCCTGTGCCAGGATTCGCCACTGGCTGAAGAGCACACATCGAGCTTCTTGGCTGCCACTGTAGCTTGGGTCGTATGCAAGGTATCCGTGTGGACAATAGAGGTCGAGGACATCAGGAACAACTAGCGTCAGTGATCTACGAGAGCCGAGCTGCAGTCATTTTGAAATGGAGATCACAACCTACCTCAGCGCTGGAAGCTTGACGCTGAAGTATGCCTCGCTATGATGCTCGTCAATCACAGAATCTGATGGTTTGAACGCAGGTAGGAGCTATTCACCTCTTCGTCCCTGATATGTCTGGGGGAGCTTCGCGCGCCTCCCTCTTGTCTCATTCGCACCTTCCTCACTCTCACCACATCGAGTCTTGGCTTAATGCGCCGCTCACTAGACTTGTTCACACTTGCGCGCAAATGATCTTTTGACGCTTCTTCCTCTCCACCTTCGACACCAACACATCATCACATCCATCAGTCACATCCGCCCACTATGGTATCTGAGGTTCATCTCGACCTGACTGGTGTCGGCGACCGCATCGCGGCGGAGATCAAGGATGCGTTGAAGGGTGTGACGCTCAAGCAAGACGGTTGCCTCGCCGATGTGGGTGATCGTATTGCCGCGGAGGTGAAGGAAGCTCTTGAAGGGTTCCAAGTTGCTCAGAACAGCGCCCTCACCGCAGAAGATATCGGCAAATCGGTCGAACACGCCGTTGGAAAGTACCTGCAATCAATTGACGACAAGATCTCAGGGGTGAGAGGGACCTTCGGCGAACTACAAATTGGCGCGTCGGCCAACGTTTTTACGATCGCAAAAGATCTCAAGGAACTCTCAGCGGCAGTCAAGGCGGTGCTGCCACTGAGCTCTCCTTCCCTTCGTCACGCAGACATTGAACTGGATGCCATCTCCCTACGTGAAATGATCATGAGTTAGTTACAGTACATCACACATTTCGAAAAGATGAACTGACCTGCGAGTAGCGCACGCAACGTGCATCTGGGAGCTCAAGACCGAGATGAAGATGCCGAAGTTGCACATCACTACCTACCCCGACGAAGATGGCCCCACCGTCTATGCAGCTGTTGTGCACACGAAATACAAAGATATCCTTCTCCCATGCAAGGAAATGGGTGCGGGCCCGAGCTGCGGTGGACGTCCCCCAGATCACAAGCACACGTACCGTCAAGCGTTCCAGACCCAGATCATACGCGGCTGTTCTGAGTCGACCGACCTTCGCGCGCTGCAGAGCCTTTACCTCAATAGCAGGAATGAGCTAGCTGACAAGGTGAAGTCGGACAGCTTCGTTCGCGGAAAGAAGCAACAGCCATTCACGAGAGCATGATAAGGTCTTACACTGCATAGGCAGGTCAGTGCGCTGTGCTTGGGTAGGCTTGTCAGAGTTGGCCAGCAGTGCTCGATAGAAGCGTAAGATATGTGGCGGCTATGGTGGTGATTGCTACGGCACGGAAGGCTAGATTAGACCACGTATCTACTCCCAGCCTGACATTGACTCCAGGCAAATCTCAGCTATCAGGTCCTCTGGGTACTGATGTGCTACCTTCGTGGCAATGCTTACGCTATCTTTCCACGATTCTCTGCGCAAACATCCTCGCGTCCTACTGCCACTTCCTCCTTTGTCACATGAGACCTCATCCCTTCCATACTTCTTTCATCGTAGTGTCACTGGAATGAGCAAGCAAAGCTGATGACCGGCATGATGTACTTATTGATGGGCCGCCTGGTCGTACGGCGTCTACAGTCCATACACACTTAGAGCACCAATCTCCAGCGTCATGTCTTCCATCGCATCATTCGACCCTTACACTATCGGCGAGCTCGTCACCAATGAGGTCCAATGGGCAATGCACTCGCTCAAACTTGCTCCAAACAACACTCGCACTCCCGACGAGCTCAGCAAGCAAGTCGGCAAGAAGATCATTGATCATCTAGTCAAGCAGAAGACTGGAGCTCTCCCCGATGCGAAAGTCGCTTACTACGCCGCTGCCCGCCGCTTCTTTCGTGAGCGCTTCAACATCGACAACGCAGAAGCTCTCCTGGACGCGCTGTTTGGATTTTGTGTTCAAGTCGAGACGGTGTTGAATGAGAAGTGGGAAGGTTCGGATGGCTCGCAGAATGCAGGCGAGATGCAAGGTGGTATCTGGTATGATTACGGCGCCAGAAAGAAGGATGGTGCTTCTGCGAAGCAGATTGTAAGGAACCTAAGTCGTCCCGTAGGACTGACGAGGGAGGAATTGGACGTTTTGTCGCAGCAGCTTGCTGAGGGTGAGGGACAGATCGCTAAGGCAGCGGCGGAGTGTGCAGCCCCTGCAGCTTCCACGAAGGAGGTGTATGGCGGTATGGACGTTACGGCCCTTCGCGAGCAAATCTTGGGTAAGTCTGGCTGATGTCTCCCTTCATCCCCAACGCAGGCTGACTGTTATCCCAGCAAACGTCCGCCGCCTCACGCGCGTCCGTAGCGCTCATCCGACGCCTGAGATTGAGCTGATCGTTGACAAAGACGGAACCTGGTACCTTGCTTCCGTCATCGCGCTTTGCCATCATGATAATGGAGTCAACGACACCTGTTACATCAAGGAGACGGTCATCTCTCACGGAATTGCAGCGGGGACTGTGGTAGATGCCTTGCATAGCTTGTTCGAGACCAGCATGAAGGCGCTTGAGGAAGCCAGGGCAGATCTGCTCGGAGTGAATGGGTTGATCGAACGGTCGAAGGTGATTTGCTGAAGGTGTGAGGGTATCAGTTCTCGAAGGGGAACTCAGTTGATGTCGAATGATCGTTGATAGCGATTGTTGCAGGCTGCTGCCGATGTTGCGAAGCGTCAGCGCGAATGCCGGTTCAGGAAACGAGGGCGTAGCTACTGCAAATCAATGATAGGATGAAAGCTTTTGCTCTTGCAATACTGCCAGCACGAGGGAGTCAGCAGCATCCAGTCCTACGCCACAGTGTCCGCATGCAGATGTAACAATTTGTTTTCCTCCAGTCACTGTCAATCGAGCAAACACTCCCGTCCACTCATCAACCTCCACTCTGCCCTTAGAATGCAGGCTTCCCACCCATACCTCATATTGTCGATCCCACCATGTTCACCGCCGTGCCTGTCGAGCTAGACGCCCTCACCGCATTCATCTGCGACGAGATCCACAGACTAATGCACAACGTCAAGTTCGCCCCCGAGAACATCTGGAATGCAGAGATGATCGCTCACAGACTCTGCATCGCCATCGAGAAGCACCTGCTGCCAGATCAAGATCGGGAGCGCGAACGGATCGCCTCTCGAGACGGGTTCCTGTCTTTGTTTCGCCCTGAACCAACTACGACGCAGCTTCGGGAGTCATATCATACGGCTGCCAAGAAGTACTATGACAGAGTGTACGGTATAGAAGATGCAGAGAGGCTGCTGTGGGCCGTTGATGGGGTGTGTCGGACTGTGCATGATCAGGGGGCAAGGCCAGAGGGCTGGGAAGCGCAAATGTTCCAGAAAGGGCCATGACTGAGGCCATGCGCAGGGTCGGCCACAAAGCTGATCGTGGCAGTTAGCGAGTGAGTAGGTACAACGCTCCCTTTTAATCCTCGCCCTAGCCGCATCGATCCAAGAGTAAGCTCTAGGTCTTGCATGTAGTGTCGCCGCAGTAGCGTCAACTTCCAAATTGAGATGCATGAGGTCGTCGGCACCTCGTTTGTCGCCCATGTCTCTTCTAGCCCAGGACTGCAGCTTGCCGGACAAGCTGACCGCTTCTCTCAAACATCATTGCCACAAAGCCGAGCCTCTTTCATACACTCCTAAAAAGCAGCGAGCAATCAGTACCAGAGAGAGAGGTACATACTCCAACTCCCCATTACGCCGACCAAAATCAACCATCTCCAAACACCATCCCTCCAGAGCCTCAACCATGTCTCCCACCACTCCCATTGCCAGCAACACCACCACCACCGCCACCACCAACAACAACATCACCTACACCCCGGTCACCACAACCCCCGAATCGCTCTTCGATCTCGCCTTCACCGAAGCCCTCAAAGCGGTACTCAACCCCAATTACGACTCGAACGACACTGAGCAACGCAAGAAGATCGTTGCCAAGTCCGTCAAAAGAATGCTCAATCTTCTGGCTTCGGACAGTGTGCCGGCTCGCGCTAGCTCTGCCCTGACCGTGAGACAGCAGAGGTACATCGCCCTGGCGAGAGAGCGTTGTCGGGCACGTGGCCTCAAGCAGGCGAGGATGACGCTGCGTCTGGCTAGCTGGAGTCGTGCGCTGGGGATCGATATCTCGGAGAAGGAGTAGAGGCTGAGCTTTGGAGGAACGGAGAGAAACTCCATGGATGGCAGAGGTGGAGTTGGGTAGTTTGGTTGGTAGCAGTTCAGGTGTGATGGTTTCGTTGTCTGGGCGAAAGAGGTTCGGACGGGCCGTCTCATGGATGGGTCTTGAGAGCGCAGACGTGAGATGAGAGAGGAGGGCGCATCAGCACAGCGTACGTGGCTCAGGATGTCAGAACGGCAAAGTTGACGAATTCATCGGTATCCCATCGTCTGTGTGCTCTCCCATACTGTACTCATCAGCATCGTAGTTCGATCAGTGACGGTGCCAGCTGCTGCGGTCTTCTGAAGAGTATCAGTACGTATCATGAGCTGAATAATATCCAGGTTCAGTCTCGTTTCTTGCCTCGGCCGTTCGTTCTCGATAGGCGTGCGCCGGTACCCGACGGAAGTCAGCCGCCTGCGGCGGAGCAGGTAGATGCTACAGAGCTGTACTTCCGCTGCCTGGCCACCGCGAAGGAATATTTCGATGCTGTGTGTGAGGCTACTGATGAGGCAAAGTTGGGGACGATGGTTGCGAAGTTCACCGAGGATGTATTCGCCGAGTTCGGATTGAAGTCGCAGGAGTCAGGAGATCCGGGCGGTGGAGACATGGAAATGCTAGCCAGATCCGACGAGGTTGATGATAGAGAGTCCAATTAGCGCACGTGAGCCTTAGCATCGTCCAGCCTGCCAAGGCGACGTCGCTCGTATGGTGCTTTCAGTTGCTACGGATCGCGGGCCTGTCGCGTTCGGCCTAGATCCTCGGCATATTGGAGAGGTCCAGATCAGTATAGGATGTATGGTTCAAGCGCAACGTTCCAGCATTGCTTCAATCGCTAGCCTTGACATGCTTCTATCGTCGATCTGCCGCTGACGTTGACCGTTCAGTGTCATCTGGCGTACTTCGTAGCTTAAACACCTGATGATCAGCCCTGCGTGTCCAGGATGCCCAGAAAGTGCCAGAACTGACCGTAGTGCGAGTGATCCAAACGTTTCTCATCGTCTTCTTCCTCCTGCTTGTCTCGGTCTCGGGCGAGCACTTTGTGATTCTAGCGTCAAGCAACCTCTTTTTAGAGCCTACGAGGCAGCATATCTCATCAAAAATGTTCAGCATAAGTACTTTGCCGTCACACGTCGCACGTCGCACATAGTTCCACATCAACTTCCATCCCGACAACCTGAAGACCATGTCCAATCCACTCGCGACCATCACCACCACCTCATCCACCCTGCACGATCTAATCGTCGTCGAGGTCAAAGACGCCCTCGGCCATCTCCAGCTCGCCCAAAACAACACCCTTACGTCCGACGAGCTCGCGGGAATAGTCGGCACCAACATCTCCAATCACCTAGTCGATATGTGTCGTCCCCCTCTTGTTGAAGCGGACGACCTCACCCAATTATTCCGCGACTTCTTCGCCGCCGCCAAGAGGTACTTCCACAGTCTGTACGACATGGACGAGCGTGACGACGACATGCTGCGAATCATGGTGGCGGTGTTGGAGAGGAATGTGGCGGAGAAGTTCGAGAATAAGGATAGATGATACTGAGATGTTGCCAGAGATTGAGATCCAAAGATGCGACCATGGGACTAGGAGAGTGCGGGACGTGCAGAGAACATCGGGACTTGACTTAGCTCAGCGGTGCGACTAGGTCAAGTAAGGTCAGCAGCCGCGAAATGTGGTGGACTACTCACTCAGAATTTCGCTTGCTCCTCAGTCCCTCCACGCCACCACCTGCTCCGTCCGATTACTCTCCAACGCCATCTCAATAACCCTAATCCCCATCCTGCTCTCCTCAGGCTTGATAGCCTGCGCCTTCCCATCTTTGATAGAAGCCACAACATCCTTATAGAAATTGACATAAAAGCCCTGCTCGCTCTTATACTTCCCTCCCCAAAGCTTCGTTTTCTCGTCCTGGCTCTGCGTGTCGACGACTTGCTTCTTCGTCCACAGCTCGCCGTATGTGGATTCGGGCTCGATGCCGAATTTCGGGTCGTCGGCTGGCATGTCGGCGAAGAGGTGGTCGATTTGAGGATCTTCGCCGTGCTAGGATTTATCAGTAGATACATTTGCCAAGGTAGGCTGGAATGAACATACCTTCATGAACGTCCCATCCCTGCCCCTGACGAAGTACTTCAATTGCCGTTCTGTTGGCAGACTAGACACGATCGTCGTCTTGACGGTGGCGACGAGGTTCTTCCTGTCGCCACCGTACTGCATGATCACGGTGAACGTATCATCATTAGCCGTCTCGCCCCTTAGACTCCTAGTAGTAGCCCAGACGCTCTTCGGCTGCCCGAATAGCAGCAGCGTCTGGTCAATCGAATGCGTGCCAAGACCGTACAGCATGCCCTGGCCCTGGATGAACTCCTTCTCCGTCCATTTGAGCGCCCACTCCGGGTAATCGACATCGTAGTGCGTGGTGAAGTCTGTGATCTCCCCAAGTGCGCCAGTGGCGATTAAGGATTTCAGGGTCAAGAAGTCGGAGTCGTACCGGCGGTTTTGGAAAGGAGTGCAGACTTTGTCCGTCTCCTTGGCCGTCTTGATGAGGCTGTCTGATTGCTCGGATGTGATAGTGAAGGGCTTCTCCACGACGACTGTGAGCTGTCAGTACTATCTCCTCGAACTAATGGGGAACGCGGCCAAGCTAACCATGCTTTCCCGCTCTCATCGCCTGCTCCGCAAACTCCGTATGTAATCCCCCGGAACACACCACTACAAGCTCGATCTCCTTGTCGTCGAAGAAGTCCTCCGGCGTGCGGTAGTGCTTTGCTTGGGGGTAGTCGACCGTGCAGTGCTTGCCTTTCTCGACGCTGGACTTCTCTGCTGGATTTCGGCGCGTTGCAGGAAGGCGTAGATTTCCAAGTTCTTGTTGGGTGTGATGAAGGGGAGGTGGAAGCATTTTGTCGAGAAGCCGTAGCCGATGAGGCCGACTTTGATGGGCGCCATGATGGTGTGGTGGATGATTCAATAGGGCAAGGGAGAGGTCGGGAAGGCAGATGCGAGTTGTAGAGAGCTTCTTGGCTTAGAGTGTGAAAGAATAATACGAACGTAGATAATGATGCTGTGCAGCATTGACGTAGATCAGGCTAAATGCCGAGCTCTGTGTGGAGCATGAACATCGGAGAAGAGTATGTGCGACGAATGCCACCAGGATGGAAATGGAGATGATGTGAAATACGTACCACAAGCAATCCGAGAAGTAGCTCCAATGTTCTCGATAGACGCTATGCTCTCAGGCCGCATACCATTCCAATTGGTCGGCGTCGGCCGAAATCGATGGGTGAACTTCAGTGAGTACACTGAATTGGTGTCGTTCGATCGACTCGTAGGTAGATCCAGCTTCATGCACTTGTGCAGTATATCTCTATCGCTTCTTCGCGCCAACCCCAGCAGCAGATGGCGTAGCAGCCCCAGACGAGCTCGCGCTCTTCCCCGACAAAAACCCAGCCAAATCGAAATTCTGTATCGAGTCCACAGCACTCGAAGCCTGAGCCGTAGGACCACTCTTCTGCATCTCCTCGAACTCCTTCTTCGTCTCCGGATCCACTGCACAAAGTTAGCCCAATCTTCTCCCTTCATCATGCACAACGCACGATCAAGCAGGGCCTCACTGTTCTCCATCAAATACGGCATCCCGAAGATCATGACCACAGACACCAGGCCCATCAAGATCATGGGACTCTTGAGGAATCCGACAAGGTTGAACCCGCCGCGCTGTTGGTAAAAGTCCTTCATTCCGGTGGGTCGGATCTCGACTCGTAGATCATCTTGTCCTGAGCCTAGCAGTGGGCCTTTGTTGCTCCATTCGTTGCCTCTGTACGTCCACCAGATATTCACATCCTGCTGTGCTGAGGCGGCCGCGGCTGTCGTGATGTCCACTCTGTAGGGTGCGAAAGCGTGATCGCGGGAGTAGATTGTGAGGAGGTAGCTGTCTGCTGCTAATGAGGCGAAGACGAAGGTGTTGTCGCGGCGGAGAGGGGCGGTGTGCTTGATGCCTGGGGAGCCGAGGAGGACTGCGTGGGTGGAGGAGGGGAGCGTTGCTGGGTTGGGGAGGACTGGTGGGGAGGGTGGGATCGAGATGGTGAGTTTGGCGGCAGAGATGGCTTGGGTAAAGCCCAGCGCTGCGGCCAGAAACAAAAGCCTCATAGTGGTTCCTAAAATATGCGCGTTAACACGAGACTGGTATTCGAAGAGCTCGGTGATGCATATGCTTGAACATATGTTCGTTCTATCGAACGCTGACCTAAACCCAAGTGCCAAGCCAAGCCCTGCGACTTTCACTTTCACACCGGTTTGCAGTATCAATACCGTCCTCAACTTGGACACAACACTCTTGGAGATGTCCTCGCAAGTATATCGGCAGCTTCTTCTCGCGTCGCTAGTATACATTGTGCCCGGCGACTGAGGCTCGTAGCAACCCAGACAAACCTACGACCACCCACGACGATCTGGGAACAATTATCTTAGCTTTCTGGAGCTTGTAGCAAGGCTCGAAAGCACACTGCTCTTTCTCCTCTCGAACCAATAGACCAGATTCAGTCATGTCCTCCCGGATTCTGCCCTTCCTCCCGGATGCTGAAGCCCTGCGATGGCCACTCTTCACGGATCTTCACGCTTATACTCATGTACCACGCCTCAGCCGATCTGCATCGCAGCCGTCGGACCAGAGAGAGTCTATCTTATTCCAACTGCCCAAGGAGCTGCGTCTCCAGATTTGGGAACATGCCATGCACAGCACGAACTCACCACCGCCAAGTCCGCTGTTCTCGGGTCCACGGGTCGAGCGCCAGGAAGGCAGGACGACTCACAAAGACATTGCGTACCCAACCACTTTGCTCCGAACCAGTCTCTTCGCCTTACTCAAGGTCTGTCGTCAAAGTCGAAAAGAAGTGCTGGACCTTCTTACCAACGAATGCAAGAACGCTAGGCCGCAGGACTTGCGTCTGGACGTGATGGCCAAGGGCTTCATCTTCTATCCCACATGGACATTGCTTCCTCCTGTGATCATCAGCCGCGTGCCCGTCAATCTTCATGTGACGCTCCGAATCTTCAGTCCAGAGTCCTTCGTCTCGAATGACTCCTGGCCCCGTCAGCCAGGCTCCGGTTTCCGATCTCTATTGACACTTCTAAATCAATTCCTCCACCATGGACCAGGCTTCACATACTCTGGCCTCACATCTCGGATCGCGATCAAGACACTAACAATTAGCGTAGTGTGTCTCGAGCTCTACAACAAAGCTATGTTCGCGCCCGCCGTTCTGCAGCTCGTCCGAGTGTGCAAGTCGCTCGCGCAACGAGGCGACGCATCGGAGTACATCAGTCATATCCGCATCATCGTGGAGGATAGTGGAGACGCTGCAATGGAGACGTTGAAACGCAGAGAGTGGGCGTACGACGTTCGCTGTGCTCGAAATGAGGACGAGATCGCAAACTGGAGCGCCTCGGGTCTCTGTCTGGGCCCGCAAGTCGCTCGGTTCGCTTCAGAGGAGGGTGTGAACCAGGCGAAGAAGCCGTTCTGTGAGTTTGTGTGGTACCGTTCTGAGTGAGCAAAGCACCTTACTAATATGTCGATACTAGAGTGGTATTAGCTCCTGAATTCGATTGTCACGAGCTTGCGCGACATCCATGCAGTATTCCATGTGCCCGGCACAGGTACATTCTCGCCCAGCCGCTACGGCAGCTCAAGGTCCGAGCTTAGAGCTTATCTGACCCAGCTATAACTACTCTAGTTACCTGTAACTACCCTAGTTGTCCTTGAACATCAATAAGTCGACGACTATCAGGTCCTACGAAATGCTCGGCCACTCGAGATGGAGTCCTCGATGCCGCCATCATTGGTACTAAACAGGTGGAGCCCTCTCAAAACGGTCTAGTGTACATGAGCTCTACACGCCAATAAAAACTACTTGAACTACTAGTAGTTCGATCCGAACTACTAGTAATTGAAGTAGTTGACTTGAGTGTAGGTATAAGAGTACACTCCTCCCCCGTCTAGTTTCCTCTTCCTTTTACTCTTTTTCACTTGTTCTCTGCTTCTCCTCTACGATCATCATCTCTGTTACGAAGTACGTTTTCATGATCATTGACTATCACCCTACCTTCTACTTTAACATGAGTCCACTCGGCGTCGCAGTTCGCAAAGGCATACCAAATAAAAACCCGAAGGGCACTATCAGGGCCGAGCGTGAGAACCTTAGGGCCTCGACTTTGCAGTTCCTAACGGATAACAATACGCTCCGAGCGTCTAAAGTCGACATGACAGCCACAATTAAGGTACCAAGCGAAGACAAAGACGCCCTCCGGATCGCTCTTAGCAATGCGACCACGGAAAACAAAGATCTGAGGGCGCTCGTTGAGGCGCTCAACGGAAACGTTAAAGACCTGGAGACGTCTATCGAGACTTCGAACCAGGCCCTTGAAGTAGAGAAAGCGGATGCCGATAAGCTAAAGGCGTCAAACAACAATCTCTCCAAGGCCAATAAGGACCTTGAAGCACGGCTCCAGAGGGCCGGCCCGGCCGAAACAAGCGATGCAGTGTCTTTCCCAAGTCTTGCGAATGATACTATGAACCATCCAGTGGCATACATCAAAGTGCTGAACTTGGTGACAAATGAGATTGGAAAGTATACTCGCGCCCTCAGAGAGGAGCATACTAGAAGTAGAGGGCTTAAGCTCTGTCTCGAAGGTATTGAAGCGGACGACGCATTCCTCATCTCCTCGGCGGACAATAACTCGCGTGACTTTGCGGTAGCTACACACGACAAAATCGTGCTCTGTGAGCAATTGGCCAAGTTGCGACGTGCCTTTGACCAGGCCAAGTCTGAAAGTGTGGCCCTCGAACGAGAGGTCGCTCTGCGTGTGCAAGAGAGGATGAAGCGTGCGCTCCAGCAGTGAGTTTCTTTGTCTGGGGTGTGGGATTCGTTTGCTGACTACACTGTAGGGCGAGTAAAGCTAGCGAATCAACTACCGAGGAAGTGGATATGGAGGACTAAGCGGAGGAGAACAGTGGTGCGATTCTGGTCGCTGGTGGATCAAGGGTTGACTATACTGCACTTAGTACATCTTCAACGGACATCCCTTCTTAGACGCCCCCGTCTTTTCGTCCACAACCTCCTTCGTAAGTTTCATCAATCGCTCCGCAAGCTCCACGTCGTTGGCCTTGTCGCTGCCTTGCTCAATGATCTTCGGTGGGCAAACTATCACACGTCAGCAATGGCCGTTCGGAGCTCATCATCAATTTCCACTTACTATACAACCCACTCTTCTCCGCCACAGTCGCAGCATACATAGCACTCACACAGCCCTCAAACTGATCCTTCCGGAACGCCTTCATCCCCACTGACATCCCGTACCCCAGCAACGGATACGCTTCGTGGATGTGATCATTCGTCTGCGCCGTGTCTACGATTCCCGGGTGCACTGCATTAGCCAGGATCCCTGGGTTCTCGGGCGTGAGATGCCGGGAGAGGTACTTTGAATACAGCAGCGTGGCGAGCTTGGAGCGCGCGTATTGTTGTTGTGGGCCGTAGTCGCGGTTTAGCTCCTCTACGCTGGCGAATTGGGTTTCTTTGGGGGTTTGCTCGTGGAGATTCGAGGCGAAGTTGACGATGCGGACGATGTTGCCGGCTTTTGCGGTCTTCTTGAGCAGAGGAAGGAGATGCGAAGTAAGTACCACATGCCCGATATGATTTGCGGCCATGTGCAGATCCGTGCCATTGGTCTCTGCTAGCTGTCGTGTCATGATGCCTCGGGCAGCAACATTAATCACGATGTCGAGGCGGTCGGTCTCCTTGGCGATCTCGTTCGCCACATTAGCAGTCTTCTCCCAATCACTCAGATCACACTGCTTCCACACGATCGCATCCCTCGCCTTCTTCCCCAGCTCCGCTTCTACGGCGTCTAGAGCCTCATCAAGCTTTTCGGCGCGGACTGAGAGGACGAAGAGTTTGGAAATGTTGCGCGTGAGGAGCGTGTGCGTGCAGCCGAAGCCAATGCCTTCAGATCCGCCGGTGACTAGTGCGACTCTACCGGAAAGGTCTGGGACGTCGGTGTTGAGGTCGAAGGCATCGGAGCCGGTGGCGAGGTTGTGAGCTGGGCCCGTGAGGTTTTCGGCGAGGGTTTTCTTGATGAAGTCCATGGTCGTGCTTGATCCCAATGGTATCGTTATGGCGAGTTGATAGGTCCGATGTTGCGTTGCTATCGTGTTCCTCGATGGTATACTATGGTCCCCGGCGACGGAGTTGATTCCCGATTTCTGGTTGGAAGTGGAATGGACTTGTGCAAGAAATCGATACCTACCTTCCAGAACCACGTTCTGCTACTTCACTTCTTACAGGGCCGTCGTTGCCATCATCGTCTCCCAATGGCGTTGGCAGGAATGAACTCATGCGGTCATCACTCGCTCATAACTCGTGCCTGACTCCCACGTTGCAGCCCTGTCGGCGTTCGGCATCAGCTGTCCACGACGATATGTCACTCGCTCGACGAGGCAAACCTTGACCTCACTACATTGCTTCGACGCCTGCATCTTCCCAAATATCGTTCGTGGCAGCAACACATTCTAGATAATGTTCCACATCTCGCAATCGATCTCTTACTCCACCCGGATCGACACCGGCTCGGCCACGGCACCCGGTCGCCAAGACACACTCCACCGCTTTCGCCCTAGCCCTATCTCACCTCACTTTCACACCCGCAGCCAAGCTTCTTTTCGTCCATTCACGACCGCATAACTTGCGCCGGAGTGCTGCGGAGCGAGTTCCACCACGCAGGAGTTGGCGTCCACTGCCGCTCCGCTCGCGTGAGCATTTGAAGGTAGGTCGCGTGCTCTCACGATGACCCAAAATTGCTTCCTTTATCGTGCCCTGGAGGCTTGTATCACTCAGTCTTCGTATCTCGTGCTGCGCTTCATCACTCAGCACTAGTATGGCAGGTTCGAAGAGGATGTACCGCTTGACGCGGGTTGCAATAGTATTCATGTTCATCATATGCATGCTTATACTGGCTTTGCAGCACGTGCCGGACGCTTTGGCTCAGTATCCTCGGATCGCCATGGAACCAATTTCGAGCAGTGTGAGTAGGGCTGAGCTGAAGTTCACACCGCCGCTGAGGACATTTGGACGAAATATCGTCGATGCCGACGGGAAGCGATACAAGCTGGCTTCAATCAACTGGTATGGCGCAAGCGACGTCAACTTCGTGGCGATGGGGCTGGACATAAGACATCGATCCGAGATTGCACGGACGATACGAGAGATGGGCTTCAACAGCGTCAGATTTCCATACTCGGACCAGATGGTCATCGAGAATCCTGTCGTCGACCCTCGATGGCTGCAAGCAAATCTAGACCTCCTGGACCCGTATCAGAACAGCGAAACACGAGACCAAGCGCCACTAGAAGACGCAGGTCCTCGAGCTCTGGACGTCTTCAATGCCTGCGTCGAAGCAATGACCAATGAGGGTCTCACAGTAATCATCAACGATCACATCACCAATGCCGTGTGGTGCGATGGGATGAACCTCTGCGACTCGAGCTGGAAGAATGACCAGTACGGTCCGATCTGCAAAGTCAAGCAATCGACAGCATCTTGGAT
>KZ111198.1:52958-88867 GCA_002077045.2 Rachicladosporium sp. CCFEE 5018
TCCTGTTGTGAACACCTTGATGCTCCCACTCCCCGTCTGCTTTGCCCCAATGACCTCCTTCCTTCCAATCCTCTTCACTAGCTCCTCACAGGAGAGTCCTGCAATCTCCTTACGCTCCTCTGGGTCTTGAATCCTGACTGTCACCCCTGTAGGCTGTTCTTTGGCTGCAGCTCTTGCCCAGGTTCTCTGCTGGCTCTGCTGGCTCTGCTGTCCCTGGAGGGTGCTCCTCTGGAACTCTTTTCTGAAGTCTTTAATCTCCTGGAGGAGGAGGTTGGTGCTTGGGCTTTGTTGTTGTTGTCTTGAGGTCCTGGCTTGGAGGATGTTGATGACATGAGCAGCCTTCTGAAGCAGGATCTTGTATGCCCTAGCATGTAAGTCCTGTCCTTCACAGGCCTCTAAGATGTCCTTCTGGAGTGCTTGAACTGTCTGGGTGTCTAGGGTCTGGTGCTGTTGGGTAGGTGTCTTCCTCTGCTGTAGGGGGAACCCCTGACTTCCTCATACTCCCCGCTGTCCTCCACCTCTGTCCTGTCGCTGTTCCCTGTCTTCAGTAACATCCTCTCCTCCACTCTGATCGCTTCCTTGTTCCTTAGGTGTGTACATGTATTATAGATTCTTCTTTTAAGGAGCCTATCCCCTTATACTAGCTATATAGAACCTATAGTACTACTAGAAATATATAGGATAGCTAGGGTTTTTTCTCTAGCTATATAGATTATTAGAGGCTTCTCTATAGTTTTAATAGATAAATTATATACTAAAGTATCCTAGAAAACCCAAGGAAGGTCCCTAGGAACTTATATAGCTATAGTAAAAACCTCTAGAAAATTTGAAAAATTTCGAAAAATTTCGAAAAATAAGGTTTTACTAATCCTAAAACGTAAAAACCTCGTAAAACCGTCTTGTAGGAGTAACGAGATCGCCGATATAGCTATCGAATATCTCTACCTCGTAGCGCGCGCGCGCGCGCACTTAGCCACGTCGCCTTAAAGTATAAGCCCGTATATCGTAGACGAGGACGGCGCAAATTACCAAATTTAGACAGTTAGGTCAATGAGTAGGATGTTACGATGACAGACAGTGCGTAGGAGGATACAGGAGGCAATTGCGACGTCAGAAACGAGGTCTTTCGCGCGCCGATGAGGTGATACACGGACGCAAATCATGTGTCCCGGCAAAGCGGTCGCGCGTGACAGTAAGAGCATTGGACTGATGCGAGAATGACGAAGCGACCGACCATTCAACGCAGCTATGATGGAAGTGCGTTGGGCAGGACAAGACGTCCGAGTGGCTCCGGTAGCGAAGTCGAGACAAAAGGTCAAGCCGCGCGAGGCGGCCCAAGCGAAGCGCACTGGTAGGATTGTAGGATACGAGGATACCTGAGCGCACGCGTGCATGAAGTTCGCTAGGGATGCAAGACTGCAATGTGCGCCTGGGCGAGGTGGCTGTCAAGGCACCGCGTAGCACAAGCTGTCACTCGCTACGGACGTATTCGGTATAGGTACTGCCCATCTCATTAATCTCATTGTCCTGATCCATCGAGAAAGGGTACAGGAAAGTCGCTCAGCAAGCCCCAGTCCTCCACCTGGATGGGCGAGTAGTACAACGAGTCTGTGTTTGTCGGATAGCTGTCCGCTTGCATTGCGTCCTGCACTCTGCCCGGCTGACCATCTTCTGTATTCATCGCCGCTGCCCTGGCTTTGTGGGCCCGATATGCAAGCTTTTCGAGTGGTCTGCACATCTGTCCGCGCTGCCCACCGCCGTCGACAGCCATGAGATGCTGAAAGCTGGGCTCTACGACCTCCCATGCGCGGTCTGCCAGTGCTCCGGTGGTTATGGTCGTCATCGCCGCGAATGCGACAGCAATCGCATGCCAATGTGTCCACAGGCTCCACCCCCAGCAAGCCATTCTCGGATCAGTATGACAATCCCGAGAGTAGTTGAGGGTGTCGACCGCGATCAGGAGGACATTGTCCGAATGCACAGAAGGCAGCGGCCCAGGTGTGATAGGCTCTGACGTGCCTCGCAGCGAATGCAATCGACAGGCTCCGAGCGTACTGCGTGCGACAGCGATGGCGAAGGCTTGCAATGGATTCTCGGGATCGCAATGGTTCAGATACCGTTGCTGTATGGTCTCGTCCAGGGTATGTATGACTTCCTGTCTTTGCTCCCAGAGCTCTGAATTGATCGAATGTGCACGATGTGCCCTCTTACTTATCTCCTGTAACATGAGCGAGAACGACATATCGGTCCATTCGTTGCGTGGCAGGATGATCTCCGTGCTGCCGAACGAGATATCCGAGTCGTTGATGTTCACCGGAAGTGGCACGACGGATCTTTCTGGAGCGATCAGTCGGTCAGACGCCAGATCAACTGCGAGATTAAGATCTAGGAGACAGAGCGCGTGCCACGTGCGCCGTCTTTGCTGGATTTCGAATGTGTCGTGTCTTGTGACCTGTCGCTGAAGACCAATTGCGAGCGCTATGCGAACGGCGACTGCCGCTGTAGTCCAAGTTCACCTGGAGTGATCTTCCTGACGTTGCATGGCCTGTATTCACGTCAGTCATCGTTCGACCTTTACATTGACCTTGCACACACCAAGAAGATTACGAGTGCTTGCAGCGTAGTCAGGTCCTCCGTTACGATGTAATCTGCTCGGGCCAGTGCGATCTCGGCCATCACTCTGAAGTGCTCTACGGCCTGAATCCTGGGCTGCCACAATGTCTTCGCGCACTCATCCTCGCTCATCGTCCAGACAGCAGCATAGTAGATAACGTACGTCAGTGCTGCCACTGAAGTAGAGCCGCGATTGTAGTCAAGATACAATACTCCATCCTCCATATGCGCGCGTACCGAAGGCGCATGGAGGACCTTGAACACAGCATCAACATTGCGGAAGTATACTCCACATAAGTGAGCGCGCAGCATTGGTAGTGGAGGTTGTAACGCATCCATGCCTGGAATGGCGCCAAAGAAGGGATCGATGCTGCCGCGCGAGATGCCTCTGTCTGTCTCGGGCGAGGCACTGTCCAAGTCGTCAGTGAGGCTGACGGATCGTCCATCGTCCAGATCTGTCTCCAATTGCTCGAGCTCGTCTTGGAGTGATGCCCAGAATGACGTTCCGAGAAACTGATAGTTGCCGGTAGGCTCGACTGCTCTGACAGGCTCGACTGCTCTGACAGGCTCGACTGCTCTGACAGGCTCCGCACTCGAGCTTGTTATCGCCTTCTGATGCCGATAGTACGTCCTGATGAGACCTTCGAGCCGTTCGATGCGCTCATACAGGTTCTCATTATTCATGCGACCGCCAGCACGTCCTCTAGGTATGCGCTGATTGACGATTGGGATGCATGGTTTGCCACAGGCACGGCATGTGGAACAGGGCAGTTCGCGATCGCATCGCACTTTTCTCCGTTGGCATGCTTGACATGCAAGTCTTTTCGCCGGCTCCTGCGGCTTTACCTTAGCTTTTCCAGATGGAGTCTCCATTGCTACACCCTCAGCTGCTCCGAGCTCCACAATTCATATATGAAGCCACAGCACCGAGCACATGGCCAAGGAATGGCGATCTCGCTCGCCACATCTGCTCGCTGGTGCGAAATCACGGCGGACTATCTTGTGCGACCGACGACCCGATTCTCCGGGACTGGATCGCATACATGATGCTCGCGTACCTAGATCCAAATGCAAAGATCGAGCAAGGGAAGGTGCCTAAGCAAAGATCCATGATGTAAGCCAGAATCAAAGTCCGCCCCGAGAAGTCAAAATTCTGGCCGAACGCACAGACCATGATGGCCTTGTTCGCAACCTCACTTCGGAGTATGAATGTCTCGACTCCGATCCGCATAGTCTATTCCACTACAACCGCAGCGAGGTCCAGAATGCTGATTGCTACCATATTACCGACTTGATTCGCGACAATGACTGCTATGCGATCGAGGCTCCACAACGAGGTTGAGGAAGACGCGCCGACGCTGTACAGATAAGTAGAGCAATTCTCGCACTCAAGACCTCCTTCGCACGCTGTAAATCACTCTCTCTCTCATCACACTACGTGCCTGTCTTGGCGATCTCGTTTTGTATCCCGTTCACGATCGACCGTATGTCTTCCCTAACACGCGACACTGCCTTCGGGCAGCTCGTCCGACTTCTCACGGGCAAACGTGTCTTCCAATACGTCGAAGAAAGAACCGATGTGCCATCGCCACACGGCTCTGCGAACGCGATGGAGAAGAACGAGGCCCAACTGCGGGGCCCAGACTCGGACTCGACCGACCTGCCAGAGCTCGAGAAGCATACCCATGAGGATCTCGTCGACTGGTACGGACCGAATGATCCTGGTACGTCCGCAGAACCCCACTGAGAGCCTGGCCACTGCTATAGTCGCTGATATTCACAACAGAGAATCCTACGAACTGGTCTACGGCGAAGAAGTTCCTTGTCACGGCAGAGGTTGTTGCTCCCAGGCCCGGAGACCGTCTGCTCGACCACTGACGTCCCTCACCCACAGATCTGCCTCCTCACCGTCTCAATATACTCCGGCTCCTCCATATACGCTCCTGCCGTCGAATCCGTGTCTGAAACCTTCGGAGTCTCTACCGTAGCAGCCATCCTTGGCCTCACCCTCTTCGTCCTTGGCTACGGTCTCGGACCCATGATCTGGAGTCCAATGTCAGAAGTGCCTTACATTGGCCGCATGCCAGTCTACATCGCTACACTCGCAGTCTTCGTGGCCCTGCAAGGTCCCGCGGCGAGATCTAGCAGCTTCGGCATGCTCATGGCCATGCGCTTCCTTACTGGGTTCTTTGGGTCTCCTGTTCTTGCGACTGGCGGCGCTACTTGTGCTGATTTGTATACCCCGGCGAAGAGAACGTATGCGATCGCGATATGGGGTGTTGCTGCTGTGTGTGGACCTGCGCTTGGTCCGGTCATCGGTGGCTATGTCACGGAGTATGGTCCTATCACTAGCACCTTCCGAGCTTCCTGGGAGTGGCCGGTGAGCTGGGCTCATATTAACACACGATTTGGACAGCAGACTGACAGCGATACAGATCTACACGCTCATGTGGATCGGTGGCGCCTGCCTGATGATCCTTTTCTTCACCCTCCCGGAGACAAGCGCGAGCAACATCCTCTTTCGCCGCGCCAGCCGACTTCGCACGTGGACTGGAAACCTTAAGCTCATGTCCAAGCCCGAGATCGACGCTCAAGCCATGTCCACCCGGGACATTCTCAACATGACACTCATACACCCCTTCACGCTGAACTTCACCGAGCCCATGGTCTTCTTGCTGAACCTATACATCGCGCTTATCTATGGTCTGTTATACTGTTCTCTTCCCTTGTCTCCAATATCGTGACTGATCCACTGGCTAGGTCTGTTATATATCTGGTTTGAGAGCTTCCCTATCGTGTTCATCGGCATGCACGGCTTTACTCTGGGTCAGCTTGGATTGGCTTATCTTGGATTGCTTGTAGGCGCTCTGGTCATTGTGCCTCCATTCTTTTGGTGGATGCATAAGTATCTCGAGCCGCAGTTTGATGAGAATGGGGAGATATACCCGGAGAAGCGGTTGATTCCATGCTTGGTGGGAGCGTTCTTCATTCCGATGTGAGTCTTTCCCGCTTCGTTTATGCCTTCCAGATCACTCGACTGACACGCATCTCAGCTGCCTCTTTTGGTTCGGCTGGTCCTCCAGCCCCGATATCCACTGGATCATGCCCATCATCGGCAGCGCCTGGTTCTCTATGGGTGCCATCCTCCTCTTCATGGCCATTCTCAACTACCTCCCTGACGCCTACCCCAATCATATCCCGAGTGTGCTTGCCGGTAACGATCTCATGAGAGCTAGCTTCGGTGCAGGCTTCCCGCTATTCGCGAATGCGTTCTACACGAAGCTTGGAGTGGGCTGGGCGAGCTCGGTATTGGCGTTTATCAGTATTGCCTTTATTCCGATTCCGTTTGTGCTGTATAAGGTAAGGGTTATGGCGGCTGGTGGTGAGCGAAAGTATTTGCTGACAGTATCCTAGTACGGACCTTTACTTCGCAACAAGTACAGCAGGATTGCGAAGAAGGATCTATAAAGCACACGGCGCTGGCGGAATGCAGGGCGGGAAGCGACAACTATTGGTCATATTCGGCATGTGGTATGGCTTCGGGCTAAGCATACTCGGTGTATAGCACGATGCTTAGGTGTATGATAGCGTTACAACGGTATAGACATGGAGACAAGCACAAGAGATAGAGACCACGCTGCTACTCTCGTAACATCGGGCGGGTGGTACCGTTTATAGTGAACGACATGTCTATCTCTATCAGATAACAAACCAAACTTGCTCCGACAGGAGAGTCTCTCCGCCTGTTGACCGTCCTGCCACTCGCAATCCATTCATCATTCAGACTACACCACCGCAGCATCTCGTTGCCATCGGCGACGATGACCATGTGCAGAGCAAAAGCCAGCACTGCGCTGGGTACCCTGCTCGTGGCCAATGAAGTGTAGCCTAATGATCGGCAGGGCAGAGATCGAGGAGCGGCAGTAGTCATCTCAGATCTCATTCTCTATACGACTTTACAATTGTCGCCGCAAGTAGATCGCAGTACAAGCCGCACATCCCATACTGTACTCTACTCCCCTCTTCCTCGGAAAACCCTCGCCCGGAAGTCCTTCCCTGCAGTGCCCTGCAACCCAGCCACGTACTCTGGCTCCGCAACTCCGAAGACGCCTCTCGCATCGCCAGCAACGATATGACCATATTGCACGCGCTGGTGACCGACCTGTTGCAACACTTGGTCAATATCTGCGTTTGCCGCGCTAGCGGTCATGGGCGAGCGGAAGGCATGGGCAATTTCGAACGGTCCGAGGCTGACTTTGCGGCCGAGTTGCCAGTAGCCTGTTGCCACGCTTGATTAGTAGCTGACGCGAACAAGGAAGGGAGAAGTGGCGCGGCTTACCCCAGTATGTTGGCAGGACGCTCAGAACGCATACGACTGTCGAGATGATGGCGCCCATCACGTAGAGGAAGCGAGTATTGTAGTGGATGCTCTCGGTGTACATGGTGGCTTGCACGGTGTTGTACTGGTGCGCTGAGTTGGGATCGGTACCGCTGGCGTCAGTGGCAACTAGAAACCTGCATGTTTACACTGTCAGTGTTTCAGAATACTCGAGCGCTTAGCGGAGATTCGGAAGCTTACATGATTTCATTGATCATGGCTACTAGACTCTGTGTATTTCTCCGCGGGTTATCCGGGTTCATTGGGTCGCTCATCCAGTGACCGCATATATATGGGGCAGGCTCGAGCGGCGTGCCGACTGGAGCTTTCACAACGTACTCCTCAGCATTACCTGACGGCGTGAGCTCGAACCCTTGATTGATGGTGCTCTTCAGTTCCGCTTGCGCGGCGAACAATGTAGTAAATTCGTTCCAAAGTCCACCAAGTCGCGAAACGGGGCTCGAACCATCTCCGACCTCCCATACATTGGCTCTTTCGATTACACGGAAGCCTTTCTGTTGCTTCGCATCTATGTCGAACGGTAGCGGCAGGTCTCCAGCGTCCTTAGTGGTCAGCGTGATGGTGCGGACACTGCGTGATCCGTTGTAGGCTTGAGCCATAACCGGATATCCTATGACCGCTGGACGAAGTACACATGACTGATTGTATACGTAACCGGGACAGCCAGAGTATTTTGAAAGATCGGAGCTGCCAGATGGGGAGAATGAGAGTCCGACGTCGTTGGCTTGAGCGTATAGTACATTGAGCGTGAGTGCTCCAGATGTGAAACCCTTTATGTAGTCGTTTTCATCGAAAGCCTTGCTGTACTGCCGGCCAAACTCGATACCAAACACGCTGACTCCCGGTTTCTCGATAGTCGTACCAGTCGGGCCGTCCGGAGTGGTGATAGTTACATCTTCAGGCTGTGAGATCTCATAGTAAGCTATATTCCCATCGTTCTCAGCCTTTAAGGCGAGTACTTACCTGTATATTTATATAGTTGGTAGCTGTCTTGGTTGGCACGGAGCAGTCGAACTCGAAACCAGCAGCCGAGATCTCAGTGAAGCAGGTGGCGTCCTCGCATCCATCAAACCCGACGTAGGGTAAAGTCCGCGGGCTTTGCTTCCATATAGACACATCGTCAGCAAGGAAAGTGTTGGTGTGTACGCTGTTCGTTCCAATTGACTTAGAAGACGTATCCGGCATCGTTGCGTTAGCCCAAGAACGAACAGCGTGTTGCGTGGTCGGCGGATCTACGGCGATTGCTGTGACGGTGGCAGATTGTAGAAGAATCCCGTCGATGATGGTACATCTGTGGTAGAGCAACGTCAGCGCTTGTCCACCCATTCGGACTTTGCTACCAGTCATCGGAACACGCTCTTGGTGGACACTCATAAAGGTAACACGCGCAGCACTGCGATTCAATCTGCTGGGGCGAGGTGTTGAGGCGCCCTATAGAGGGCCAAGGATCTTGTATATAGAATGAGAGGAAAACATACTTTGCAATCAGCGCAGCCAGGGCGATGGTATTGAAGCCCTTGAAAGTCACAGCAGAGAGCGCTGCAGCCTTCACACTCGAGCTGAAGTTCCACTAATCATGCAGGTCTTCGATAGTAGACCCCTTCAGTGCCTTCCGCCACCAAGCGATAGCAACGCCATTAGCGATAGCTAGGGGAGAAAGCAAGGTTTGCAGCGCTATTGAGGATTGTGACGATGACAGAAGGCCGGATCTGCTTCGGCCAGCGGCCTTTCGTCAAGCCGTCGCGATATAGTTCCTTCCACGATTGTTCGCCCTGGATCTTGCCATTCGAGACCGTGAGTACGGCTACGTTACCTGCCAGGCAGACGAGCACGAGGAATAGAGCTCCAAGACCTAGCCAACTGTAGAGTACCATTGTCAGAGACCGCATACGGGTTTGCTAGTGACTGGGACCATCACTCACGGGAATCGACTCAGGAAGCCAGGGCTCCAGCTTGCGTTCTCCTGTTCATGGGGCGCGTTTCGTGCATCAAGGTCGTTGGACACCGGACGCACTTCTTCGGCAGCCTCCTTCTTCTGCACGTAGTATGGAGCACTAGGTGCTGCGTAGACCGACTGCATTGTGCTTATGAACAGATTCCGAGGCGTACCAGTTTTGGGGGAGTCGATGGCAGGGTAACGGTGAGATCATGTTCACCTTGGCCGGGAGTCCAGCATTTTCATACAACAGCGGCCCAGAAAATCTAGACCTGATGAGCGAAGTCCGGTCTCGACCGTTATCCACATCTCAGCTGTCAAACCTCACGTGGCTTGCGGTAGAGTTTGAGGCGCGCCAGACTGCAGGGACATTGAAGATCCTCGGTAGGTGGCCAGCTAACGTAGGTCGTGGATGGAAATCCGGACTCTATCTCCATGATTACGTCGGTAGACCAGCATTAGGGACTATTGAATTGCATTGTGGGCAGGTCTGATAAGTGTCGATCAAATAACTTAGTTCGGTCACTTAGATAAGCGAGTGGGTGGCGCCAGGGTCTTTTCGCAACGGTTTTGGCGTCTGATCTGCACCAGCGCTCGGACACGTGTGGACTAATTATAAACTAACGCGGAACATGGGAGATACGATGGCAAGGGCATAAACGAAAGCAGCACTCGATTGGCTTGCTCTCTGGTCACCACAATAACTGCTCTATTGCTTCGTTTTCCCAAGTAGACCCGCTCGCACCATCACTCGCTCAGTCTTCCGTTCAGATTGCCCTCGGGTCTCTGTCTCGCAGAAACGTTGTATCTTCGTAGTGATGCTGCTTCGCAACAACGCTTACAATGCTTAGGCATACTACCACTGCGATGCCGAAGACCTCTTCATACGCGCTGTCCTTAACGGCCTGTACTTCAGCATCACAAAGCTTGTCTCCCACGATTGTCAGTCAGTCATCTTCCGTGAGATCGACCATGTCCTGCTTCTCCACCTTAATGCGTTGCTGCTTCGAACCGCTCGCGATCCCACCCATTTGGTTCGCGGCGCTCGTAACAGCCTGGCGCCGCATGCACATCCGCTCCCAGTGAATCCACGCGGCGGTCTCGTCTACCCTGTAGCCCTGGCTACGCTGCCGCCACGCGATGCGCAGCGTGGCGAGATCTGGCACCACCATGGTGCTCCCGGTGCTGCGACTGTAGTCTGTAATGACTTTCTGAAGCTCGCGATCATTGTTCGGATTGCCTTACCAGGTGCCGTAGAGGAAAGAATCCCATGTCTCGCCGACGTCGCCGTCCAGTGCTATAGGGTTCGGGCGATCGCCGCTACACTCCTGACTGGCAACGCTTAGCATTTCATGCTTGACCGCTGGTTCGTGGCCGCGATGCGGCAATGTTTCTGGAGTGATGCGGGTGTTTCGAGAGTCATTGTCGGCGTGGACGGTGTCTCGGTCCTCAGATATGTGCCGCTTCCGTGTCGCGCGCACATCTGAAGAGCGTGGAAGCTCCGAGGAGGCCAAAGACAGCTGTGTCGGCACGTTGCGCCGAGTGTCCGCATTTGCAGCGTCTGGTGACTGAGATGCCTGGTTCTGTGTGGTGTGCTGCGCAGTGGTAGTCCGTGGAAGTGGCAGCAGTGGCACCCCGGCACAATTTTCTGGAAGGTAGGCGTCCAAGGTCCCAAGTTGGCTCATCTCCCTCGCGACCCCCTTCGGAAGCAGCTTTTGACTTGTATTTCCGCCTCCAGAATCTGTGGCCGCTGGCAATGGCTCGCCAGCCCGAACGGTCCAGATATCGGCTATCCACTTATTCCACGTATTCGCAGCGATAGAACCGTAGACGCGTAGAAGCGCAGGATTGCGTGCGAGCTCGCCAGAAGTGTTGATCGCACTGCCGCATTCCCAGAACGAAGGGTTCATAGAGATATGGACCCAACTAAAGCCATTAGGAAGTTGTCCTACGCTCGGTCTGAGGGACCCATTGAGCATTGTCTTCATCTGGTACCTATTCATGGAAAAGCCGCCACCTTTCGGAGCTAGCTTCACCAAGCCGTACCATTTGTCTTCATCAGTCTTCACCGAGCTGTCCCCAGCGGCGCAGCCCAAGTATATGTACTTGCGTGTCACACCACCGACCACTGCCTCCACCACGTCAAGATGCGGGATCTCCGCAAAGCGGGTGGCCAGATTGAGGATGCGATCGCGCATGGTCCGCTGTTGTTCTGGACTTGGTCGTGCGGCCATCACAAAAATCTTGGTGTTTCGAGGATGAAAACGTGTGATGACAGCAGTAATGTCGTGCAAGGTAGGTAGCTGAATGTGGCAGTACTTTCAAAGTGAGCCAAGTCGAGTGAGTGAACGTCACAATGTGAGCTTGCTACATTCTCAAGGCATGTGCGCAGCGTGCAGGGCCGCTCCTTCCCTGGTCGCGGACATCTGGATCGCGACTTCCGGTATGTTAGTGTAGATGGCCCGGTCGCATGCTTATACATCGATCCTCCTCGCCCTCGGCATCCTTCTCTTCTCCCTCTGATCCTCCCTCTTCCTCTTCTTCTCCACAACCTTCTCCCTCTCCTTGCCCTTCATACCCTCAAACCTCTTAACTTGCACCCTCTCCTTCAGCTCCGCCCGCTTCAAATAGTACGGCGTCTTGCCCTGCTCCACCTTCGTCTTCTCCTCTCTCCGATGCTGTCGTATGACCTCCTGTTCGCGCTCCTTGGCCGCTTTGGAACGGAGGCGGTTCTCCATGGCGCCGATGGTAGTTTTGAGTTTGTCCTTGGCATCGGGATCGGCGGTCGTTTTGAGAGCGGCTTTGAGGTCGGCTATTTCGGAGGTTTGGTAGTCGCGAAGGAAGGAGTAGGCTTTTTCTGTGTTGTCGCCTGGGTGTTGAGCGTGTGCATTCAGGGCATCGAAGCGAGGGTCTCGGAGTCTGCGGTTTGGGAGATCGATGACTTGACGCTTGCGAGTGACTTGATGTTTTGAGGATTGGGCCATGGGGGCGTGCTTCGAGCGGGCTGTGGGAGCGTCTACTTCAGAGGGCGCAGAGTCGGATTGGGAATTGTCGTCCAGCTCATCGTCCCCAACGTCAGTACCCTTGACCCGGATTTTACTCTCGCTTCCCTTCACAGCAAGCCCCTTCTTCTCCCTCAGCTCCCTCAGCCTTGCCCTTAGCACCTCTAGCTTCCCATTCTGCTCATCCGTCTCATCGCTCCCACGCTTCCTCTTCCTTGCCAGACTGTCCTGCGCCTGCTTCAATGCACCGAACGAGACGCTGCCAAGCTGTACCTCTGTGTCACTTCTCTCCTCGCTGGCCCCATCGTCAGCCTCGCTGTCATCGCTACGATCTGACAGATCTCCGCCATCCTGACTCAGCGCATCGCCGTCCAGTGAGTCGCCGTCTAGGCTGCCAATCTCCCCGTCCAGCTGGGAATCGATTGGCCGGATATTCCGTGTCAGCAATACTCTACTTGGTGCCATCTTGCCTGGCAGGGCAAACGGAACGCTATGATCGATTGTCTCGTAATTTCTCAAAGTTCGCAACCCCCGGCTCGCACGTGGCTCGGCACTTTGTGCGCCGGGCTGGTCCGTAGCGGAGCCATGACAGCAAAGTGATGTAAGCGGCTCGCATTGAAGATGCTTCTTTGAGATAGCGCGAGTCGCTACTTGCTTGAGCTTCGGCGACGAGGTGGAGCTATCGCGGTATTCGTAACCCTGTCTCGTATTTCTCGCTTACTCTGGTGCAATTGTTGCTTCACAGCAGACTTCTTGAAGTCTACAATCGCATTGCTGTACCACAACCATGAAGATCCTCACGCCCGAGGAAGAGCAAGCGCATTACAAGTACGCACGCGACCAGGTTATAAGGGACTATACACCCCACTGACGACAGCGTAGTGCAACCCTCAAAGGCGGCATCGGTGGTGGTGTCGCGGGCATACTCGTCGGCACCGGCGCAGTAGCAGCAGCATCCGCCCGCTACCCATTCTTTCGCGGTCTCACTCTACCCTTCCGCACCTTCCTCGTTGTCTCGTCAGGCACATTCGCAGGTATGGCCCAATGCAGAATCCAGCCTGTCACTGGGGTGCCTTATTGACATTCAGGACAGCCATCATTTCCGCCGACAAGTACTCCCGCTACTACGAACAATCCCGCCACCCCGAATCCCGCTACGAAGACGAATCCAAATCCCTCCAAGACCAGCTAAACTCGCAAAAGTCCACCCAAGAGCGCACAGTCCAATGGGCAGAAGACAACAAGTACTCCATCGTCTTCGGCTCCTGGGTCGCCTCCATGGCCACCGCGCTCGGCATAGTAGGCCGTAGCCCCTACCTCACCGGCCAGCAAAAACTAGTGCAAGCGCGTGTGTACGCGCAAGGCCTCACTATGGCTGTTGTTATCGCCTCGCTCGCATTGGAGGGCTCAGACTCAGCGCGAGGCAAAGGGCGGTGGGAGACTGTCAAGATCCTGGACCCGAATGATCCAACCCATAAACATGTAATTGAGAAGAAGATCCATCACGAGCGGTATGCAGGGGAAGATCAATGGAGAGACATGGTTGAGGCGGAGGAGGAACGGATTAAAGAGAGGGAAACTGCCGTGAATCAGGAGAGGGAGAAGGAGCACAAGAAGAATGGGGCGGGGAAGAAGGCGGATGGCAATGGGCACAGCGAGGGCAAGGGCAGCAAGACGGAGAAGAAGCTGGATCTGGAGCACGGGAAGAAGGTGGAGGAGGCGAAGGATAAGAAGATCAATGCGCCTTGAGAGGAGTCCGGGTCGAATTGGTTGTGCAGTGGAGAGGGGCGATTGCGATGCATAGACGACACGGAGGGACAAGTCTAGGCGCGCATATGAAACATGTTGCGTATCTGTACGTAGGGAATACTCTCGAATCTATGCGCTCAAACAGAAACGCATGGCAATGCTGCTGCAGCCTTCACGTATTATGTGCTCGTGAGAAGGTGACCATTGCCAGCATGCGCGATATCAAAATGCAGGGTTACGGAGCATGCATTCTTGCAATGCAATGTACATCCATAATCTTCTGAAGCCGCTACCCAACGACCGTGATCCCATTTCTCCCGCTGTCGCCAGCATCCGTCATATCTCTGAACCTACCACCAGACCCTCTGCAGTTCCGTCATCACTCCCCTCCAAACATCTCCCCCGCCTCCCTACAATACCTCGCCTCCCCTCTCCCCCCTGCAGTCTCACTAGCCCAACACACCACCCCCGCATCAAGCGTCGCCCCAACGACATTCTCCACAGCTCCCAAGACCGCAAAGCCAATAGTCCCCGCTATGAGCGCCACGATGTACGCGTACAAACTCCCCTTAAGCCCTGCGCCGGACTCGGTAGCGATCTTGAGGTTATGCGCTGTGCGGACCCAGCCGCCGAAGGCAAGCGCGACGCTCACGAGCCAGCGCGTGGCTTGTAGGAGGAGCTTGGCGAGGCGGTAGGGCAGGAGTGGCGAGTCGGGGGAGCCGACTGGGCTGAAGGAGGAGGGGGAGAGGGTGTTGGAGGGGTTTGTACGGGAGACGAAGTTGAGGGTGCTCATGTTCCGCGCTGAAATTGTAAGCGGCTGCGAGTGGATCGCTGCGTAGGTGAGGGTGAGAGGGTTGGTGAGGGTAGCGAGAGATGTCGGTATGAGCGCGTAGAAACACATGTTTAGGAGTCCTGAGAGGCGGCCAGGGAGGATTATGAGGGGTAAACGGACGAGGAGGGAGAGGAAGGTTGAGAGGCAGATTGTGCCGAGTAATGCGCCGGTAGCGTGCAGGAAGGAGGCTTTCACCACTGCCTCGCTTGTGGGTTGCGCGGGGGCGTAGCGGTGGAAGTACCACTGGCTGACTGTTGCTGCTGTTGTTGCGCGCTGGATGCCCGAGATGATACCTAGGGTCCAGAGGTACTGTAGGGCGAAGAAGGCGCCGAGCCACCAAGCGTTGGCGTCGAGCAGGAACTTGCGTGCGCCTACTAGCGTACCGTTGAGAAAGATGCGCTCGAACATCAGCATCCAGATCCAGGTGCATGTGACTGTCGCTGCGAGCGTGCCGAAGCCGAGGACGACCAGCCAAGGCGATGCGGTCAAGATGCGTGTGCTAAACTCGAGTATCGAGATCGACTTCGCAAGGCTGTGCCGCGACTTGACGACGGACATAATCCAGAAGATCGCGAGCATGGCCGGTATGAGTGACAGCCATCGCATGGCTTTGTCTTGTATGCTCGTGCCGTGCCACTCGCCCTTGAAGCTGCTGATCAGTGGGTACAGAGCGAATGCGATCAACACCGTTGGCACTGCCACGATCAGAGTGTATACTAGCGGTCGCACGTAGTGTCGTAGAAGCGACAGCCAGATACATGCGACGATCACCGCAATCATTGTGTCCCACAGCAGCATGCTGGTGCTGCCTCGTAAAGCGCTATAGATGGAGTCTCCAAGCGGCTTCTTCGACGAAGGGGTTGAGGTATGGAACCACGTCAGGACGAACGCTCCAAACATAGCGAATAGTGAGATCTGCCATAGCGTCGCCCAGAATGCATCGTGCTTCGGCGGCTCTAGTGCTGGTAGTATCACCGTCGGAGGTACGCTTTCTCGATCTGGCGATTGCGGCCTGGGCATACCAAGCAGAGCTTCCTCGTCCGTTTCCCGTGGCATGAAAGCGCTGTACTGTATCTCTTGCTTTTGCGATCGCAACGTCTGTATTGGCGCTGGTCGATCGTCCAGATCACTGATCGGCGAGAGATTGGCGATCGACTCCGGCACATCACCCGTCATTGTGCTCTCCAGATCCACATCGACCAGCCTGCCTTTCCCTTTTGTACTTGCCTCTGATCCAGGCGCACTTCCAGGATCTCGGGGTGGCAGCTCCTTCGACGTCCGCGTCCTCCCTCTCGGCGCACTGCGATCTCTGTCGTGATCTTGTCCTTCCGGCTGCCGCTCCAGCTTCTCCACAGTATCGTCGTCCATCTCCGAGCTCTCAGTCATATGACTGCGACCGAAGTGCTGCCTACTCCGCTGCAGCGCATACATGTCCTCCACCTCCCTCTCATGCTCATCGCCCTCGTCTTCCTCTTCGAAGTCGCCGTGTGCGGAGTAGAAGAGAGGCGCTTGCGGATCTTGTCGCGAGAGTCGTCCAGCGAAGGGAAAGCGCGATTGTGAGGATGCCTGCTGTTGCTGCTGGTAAGGGTTTGGCATGCCGGGTCGTTGCACATAGCGGGAGTTGCTGTCTAGTCGTCGGCGGTCCAGAGGTTGTCGCGAGCGACTTGATCGATCGCCTTGCTGTGAGAAGGAGAGATGTGCGTTGGATTGCTGGAGGAAGCGGGAGGCATCTGCGATTTGGATCAGTCACGCGATCAAGGCGGAGTGATGGGAGGTGCTGTCGTGAGGATGCGATCTAGGCTTACATTCGGAGAACATGGTGTGAGAGAGCTCAAGGCTCCCTCTGAGTGTGCCGCAGTCGGCTACTCAGTGATGCAGTGTATGCGCGCTCACAGCTCAAGTGAAGCTCGTCGAGTCGGGTGTAGACGCCGGATGCAGCGAGCTCGGTCTAATGATGTCTCAGGCAGCACCGTGCAGTCGACAGCAGTATATGGATGAGGATGTGCGATGATATGTGGGAGAAGAGTAGGAGAGTATGATTAGATGCGTAGGTGTAGAGTAAGTGAGTCAGTAGGTGCGATCACACTGCGCCTGGGTTGACGTGGATAAGGCGACCGGGTGACGATACCAGCCATGTGGAGTACCGAAGTCTATCGAAGAGCTGCGGGCCGTGCCGCTGGTGTGCATGATTGTGCATGACCACACATATTTGACGGAGTCTGTCTTGAAAGGCCGTTCAAACATGATGCAGGTCCATGTCCACCCGCACAATCCTATTGCCCCTAGCGCAATCACATTGCTAGCTGCTGTGATGGTCTGCGGCCATGATTCCTGCTCGGGCTACCAGCAGTCTCGAAGCTCATGCATCTGCTGCACCCCCCTTCACCATTCGTCGGACTCATCGCCTGCCACGCGGAAGGAGGCCGTGCAGAACTTCCCTACGGCCTCGTCTGTCATCTTGACAAGCATCGCCATCGCCGCGAAGCTTGTATCATAGTCCCCGGGCGCGCTTATAAGACATCTGAAATATCTTCCGAACGGTGTCCAGCACACCGCGGTTGCCCGATGTCGTCCATCCTTACTCGGGGTCAGGACAACAAACGTTGGCGAAGCAGGTTCGTTGAAGAGCCCAGGGACGTGGGGAAATGGCTTTTGTTCGAGTCCCGATGATGCGAGTGAGACCTGGTACAGTACTGTTATGTTGCCTATGGCCGATATTAGCAGAGGTGCACTGAAACGATCTTGAATGCCGCTCACTGATGATTCGGGCGCGGAGAGCCTCAATTTCAACGCAGTGGGTGACGTGCGCTGCTGCATCCGCCATGTTAGTCTCTATATGAGCCTTTATGGATGCCTGTTGACTTCTTGTGCAACAGTGGCTGTTCTCCTTGCTGTCAAGTTCGGTTGACATGCTGATCAGAGCGCGCATGGAACTTCTCGGATGTCTACCCCGAGCAAATCCCCAGGGAAGGCACGACTGACACTTCAGATGCTGAATACCTCGGAGGGTTTCACTCACGGATGGCCTCTACTTCCATGCGCAATCATCGAACCCGCGGGTGAATCGGACTCAAGAAAACAACGCGGCTGTCAGGACGCTGGCTACAAGGGTGGAATGATCTCCACGAACTGTTTATGACTACTCAGCGTGGCCGTACGCTCACAGTGCTTCCCGTGTTACCAATGAACGCACGCTTTCCTACCACCACCACCACCACTGCAGCTTCGCACTAGCCGCTAATTCCGCTCACCTCATTGTGTGTTTCGAGCTCTCCACTACCACCGCACCGGGCACAGCTCGGCTTACGGGATATCTCAAGAACCCCAGTCGGCGCTATGCCCCAACACTTCCTCTGTGTGCGCGAGCAGCGCCCTCAAGGCAATGAACGCTGATTCGCAGCGCCCGGCCCCAATCAGATACTTGATCTTCTGTTCCGAGTTTGAGTAGTAGGTAACGGCCGCTTTGAACAGCTCGTCGTCGTTGGCGGTAATGATGTAAAGTTGTGGCATCGCAGCTGCATTGAGCAGGTTCCCCCATATGGAGATCTCGTTCTTGATTGGCTCGAAGGTAGGAAGGAGAACGATCATATTGTCTGCTGTCATGGTCAGAACCTGGTTCCGCTGATAGACAGCGTTTGATGTACCCATGATCTGAGCACGGAGGCTTTGCGTATCCAGGTTGCGGACGACTTGGGGAGTGGTACCCTCCATGTTGGCTTGATTGATGATGTTGCCGGAGCTCTGCGTAACTTGATGATGTGAAGTCGGACCTGGTATGTGGGTAGATACAAATAAAAGAATCACGTCAACGGCGCTCGGTTCCTTCTGGAGACGAGTCGAAGACCAGGGACAAATTCGGTGCGTAACGCAGGTGCGTTCAAGAGGTGTCCTCCACTACATCGTACATCACTTCTTCGCACTGAGCTCAACTACTACAGCTCGCCGGCAGCATCTAGCAACTTCTCCGTCTCAGTCAGCAACGCCTCCAATGCAGCCAACCTGGTCTTACACAGCTCAGAAGTCATCAAGTACTTCGACCCTCCCAGAGCCGCAGCATACGAAGCCACGCCAGCTTGGTACATCCCCGATATCTCTGCAGTCACAATGTTAACTCTTACATCGCCCTCGTGAGGTGGTGTCCTGCCTTGGAAATAAGTGATAGTCCCGATCTGGTCAGTGGTCTGTCTATAGGCGTTGGTGAGTATGCTAGGAACAACGCGGTCGCGTCGTCTTATAGACGAGTCAGCTGCCTCAGTGGAAGAACTGTTCGTGACGGGACGTAGTACAGGTGATCTGAGTGCGGAGGCTTTGCATGGTTAGGTGCTGGGCAACTCAGAAGGCGAGGCTTTCCAGTGCGAGGTGAACATTTCACTATTCAATGCGATCGGGTCCAAGATGCTAAGTTACCAGAGTCACTGACTGGTATACACGGTTGTGAGGTGCCGAATCTGTGAATCATGAGCAACCTGTCTATTGGGTCATGAAGACGACCGTTTGATGCGCTGCTATTTACTAGGCTGTAGACAAGGAGCAGAGAGGCAATCGAATATGCTAATGTGACTCTGTCCGACACTTTCCCGCAGCTTCGAAAGATGTAACACGCCGTGGCAAAGGTACGGCGGACAGCTGTAGCGCCTATTTTGCATACTTCGGAGGTCACCCTGCCACGCCTTGTGTCAGTTTTTGGTAGTCTGCTGCGTAATGCGGCGTACATACGCATTGCGTGTCCTCTTCATCCTGCTCGCTTCTTCACCTTCGCCTGCCAAAAGTTCACGATCTCTACTCGGCAATCTGCATCCAATCACTCCATCTCTCCCTGGAGCTGCAGATCCGCAAGTTGCTGCTCACTGTGCCAATAGTGCTGCTGCAGGAGCCGATGCTCATCCACTAATTGCTGATGCTCGGAAACCAGAGTGTGGTAGTCATCCTTGAGCTGCTCCTTCTCGCTGACGAGGAGCAAGTTCTCGCTAGTGATCCGATGATGGTCCGCCAGTACCCGTTGATGTATCTCCGACAGCTGCGTGTGTTCTGTGTCACTCTTCTTTTGCTCGTCTCGGAGCCGCTCGATTTGCTCATCGTGCTCCTTCAATTTGATTTCATTGGTAGCCATGATCGGATGGTATCGGTCTTTGAACTTTTGAACCTCGGACGCCAGCATATCTTCAAACACTCTCTTCTCCGCCCGCATTTGCTCTGCTGCACGTTCCTTCTCGACCCTTTCGACTTCCTGCCTGCGCATCTCCAGCGCAGCCTCATATTTCGCTGTCGCTACCCGAATGCCCTCTGTAGTGCGCTCTTGACTGGCAGGTACCTGGGTCGTAATGAAGACAAGCACATTTTCGATCTCCTGCTGGCAAACGACCTTGATGGCATTTTCACAGACCTCGAGGTCGCGGTCGGCTACGCCGCCATTCTGGACTCGGGACTTGACGATCGTTTCTTCGCAGCGCACAATGATCGCGCGCAGGGCGTTCTTCCACTCATTACCTGGTGTGATGGGCGGATTGGGATTCATATTAGCTAGCGAGAGAAGTTGTGGGCCGTGTTAAGTCAATTGGAGAGAGTCTGAAGACGTAGGCTGGTGATGGCTTGAATGGTGGAGACTGGCCGTGTAGTCGTGAAGTACAAGCATTGACGGTATTGTAATATTTTATTTCGGAAAAGTCCTGACGTGCGCTGTGTGACCACAGCCCAAGTCGCACCTTCCCAGAGACCCAGACTTGGCACGTCCCAGAATTCCTCTAGCAGATCAATATGCCAATCATACTGACGAGCACGATGGCTGAAGCGACCCAATGCACCTCGTCTACGATCACTGGACACTGTAAGCAGTGTAGGTACCAAAATATGAAAACAGTGACTCACTAGCAAGTACTGCGAGCATGATATCCACTACTTCAGACCCGACTGCCAGCCAAGTCGGACAATTCGAGTCAAGATCATCTTCGGAGCTACCTGGCTCCAGGCACGTCTGTGCCATCGATGCAGCATCAGCGTGAGTACCAGTGTCGAACACCATCACCCGATGTAGATTCGTCGTGTGACTCTTGTGTGCCAATCCAGCCTCTGTGAAGCTTCCGTCGAGCGAGACGGTCTCATCGAAGGGAAATATAGTTTCATCGTCGTCGCTACTTCCATCGCTGTGCCGATCGGGATGCGGTCTGTGGAAAGGAACGTCGTGGCGCGCACTTCTCCATGACTGGAATTTCTTCCGCATGCTACCGCCAATCGATAAGCGTGCGCGAGAGGATTTCGGCATGCTGATAATATCATACGTCTGGTAGATGAGAGTGCGCAGCAAATTGACAAAAGCCTGAGGTAATCTGATGGGCGAAGAGCCATCGAGCAGTCAATTTCTGAGCCAGCATAGGTCCGTAGTGAATAGATCCGTGAAAGATGTGTCAAGAGCGTCTTATCGTCGGCGCTCTGCATCTCTGTAAGGCGATCGGCTTCTGCTCCGTCTGTCACTGTAGCGCCGAGGCTTGCTGGTGCGCTCTCGGCTCCTTGATCTGTCATGAGAGGGACGTTGATCTCGTGATCCAGTAACCTTGTGATTCCGCGCAGTCTCTCGCTCTCGTGAACGGTGCTCGCGGCGCCTATCGTCCATTCCGGACCGCCGTCGATGCTCTCGCGACCTGGACCTAGACCGCGAGCGATGCGTATGACTCCTCCTCACATCTCGCGATCGTGATCTTGAACGATGGCGATGGCTTCGCATCTTGTCGTGATCGCGCGATCTTGAACGTGACCGGTGCTTGCGCTTCTCGCGCCGTCGATCCTCCGCTGGCCTTCGCTCTCGCTCGTGGCCTCTGCTTCGACTGCGAGACCTTCGCGCATCTGTGCCCTTCAGTCCAAGCTTTGCTCCTTCCTCGTCTTCCTCCTCATCCTTGAGCACCTCTCTCAATGCCTCATTGATCTTCTTCTGACTCACAGCGTCTTCAATGGGCACCAGGTTCGCATTCTCCCGATCCGGTACAGGTAGACCCAATGCCTTCGCCATCGCATCCTCCTCTGCCTCCTTCACCTTCCGCAACTCCTCTTTTCTTGCGGTGCGTGCCAACTCTGCCCTCTCCTCGGGTGTCTTATCCGCATCGTCAGCCTTCGCATACCAATTCAGATCCTTGCCCTTCTGCCATCGGCCGACAGGTGCCATGAGCGAGTGTCCCAGGTAATTCTCGCGCTGTGTGTCTGTTTTGACGGCATCCCAGGAGAAGTTGACGCCGCCACGGGAGCCCGACTTGCGGACTGACTGCAAAAGGTCCATAGCGGTATTGTTGAGTGATAACTGAAGTATGATGGGATTGGATAAACATCCAGGATATAGCATACCTATAGCTCAGTAATCTCAACAGGCAAGTGAAGCCGAGGAAGATCTGCAGACGTTGAAACAAGAAGCTGTACCTGCAGCAGCGGAGCGGGGCGGGGCGGACTGTGGGGGCGGAACACCTCCACGCCTCAGAAGTTGAGCATATGCCATTGGACAAGTGGACAAAGTCACCTTCTGACAAGCATGGCGTGGAAGATATGGAGCATCAGCGTGCTGCTGGCAGCAAGCTCGGTACTTGCACAGGAAGGCAGTGAGGTCTTCACCAAGTCCAGCAACGACTCGCTGCTCTGGGGACCATACAAGCCGAACCTATACTTTGGTGTACGCCCACGCATACCCAAGTCCCTGACCACAGCCCTGCTCTGGGCACGAGTCGAAGACTTTAGCAAAGTCCAAACTTCCATACGCCACACGTGCGAACAGAACGATGGCATGGCAGGCTATGGCTGGGATTCTTACGACCCTCGAACTGGCGGCATACAGACTATACACGACACGGGCAATGGCATAGACTTGGAAACCAGCTTTGTCAAGCTGAACTCGGGAGCTTGGGCAGCAAGAGTGAAGGGAACACCGCGAGAGGATGCCGAGCCTCAGGGCGGCAGTCAGGGAGGAATCCAGACGCTCAAGACTGCGGTCTGGTTGAACGTAGGTCTGGAGGGTTTGGGGAGTTTGGAAGTCAGAGATGCTGAGGGCGGGGAGGAGAAAGGCTTCGAAGGCGATGTGATCATCGAAGGGCAGTCGACAGATCTTGGAGACTTCGTCCTGAAGGTCACAGAGCCCAGTAGCAACTCGCACCCCATGCACAGCCATGCATCGTACCAGGCCAAGCCACTCGATCACACACTCGTCCACTCACTACAAATCCAGGAAGAAGCGCTATGGCAAGCGAAGCGTGAGTTCATGACATTCGCTCTATGACACTCCAGTCATGCTGATTCTGACCAAGCATTGTTCCAGCCATTCTTTTCAGCTCGATGAAGTCCACGATCGACGGATATGTCGAGGAATACACTACCGAGAAGATGCCTCCACCTTGGCAGACCTACACGATTCAGAATAACCCTGGCCAAGGAAATTCACATCTCATGCAGAAAGTCTTCGAGGGTGCCTTTGAGTTCGATGTGATCTTCGCATCGACTTCACAGGAGTCGTCCATCACGGCTGAGTCAATCCGCGAACGCATCACCGAAGTGCAGAAGTCATTTGATGACAAGTATCTCCAAGTGCTGAAGCCACAGGCACCCTTCACAGCCTCGAAATACATTCCCTTCGCCAAAAGTTTGTTCAGCAACCTCATTGGCGGCATAGGCTATTTTCAAGGCGATCAAGTCATCGATAGGTCGTACGCGAGTGAGTACGACGAGGAAAGCGAAGGTTTCTGGATCGAGACAGCCGAAGCTCGTGGTCGCAACCAGCAAAAGGTCGAAGGACCTTACGAGCTCTACACCGCCATCCCGTCTCGGCCGTTCTTCCCGCGAGGGTTCCTGTGGGACGAAGGCTTCCACTTGCTGCCGATACTTGACTGGGATCCGGAGATCGTGATGCAGATCCTGTCTAGCTGGTTCAACCTCATGGATGAAGACGGCTGGATCGGACGAGAGCAGATCCTGGGTAACGAAGCCAGATCGAAAGTTCCTGGCGAATTTCAGGTCCAGTACCCGCACTACGCCAATCCACCTACGTTGTTCATGGTGCTCGAAGCCATACTCGACAAAACCTCCACTGTCAGCAATTCCGGCAACAGTGCACAGAAGCCACTGACGCCAGCTTCTTACGACCCAGCAGTGACGAAACAGTGGCTCCGCACTGTTTATCCGCTCCTCAAACGCCACTTCGCCTGGTACCGCCGCACCCAAATTGGCGACCTCAAGTCCTACGACGGCCGCAGCGATGCGCCCTCGCAGAAGGAGGCCTACCGCTGGCGCGGCCGAAACGAACGCCACGTCCTCACTTCAGGTCTAGACGATTATCCGCGGCCTCAGCCACCGCACCCTGGCGAGCTACATACTGACCTGATCTCCTGGATGGGTATGCTCAGCCGCGCCATGACGCGCATCGCTGGCTTCCTGGACGAGACAGAAGATGAAGCGAGCTTCGCCAAGATCACGGAGGCTATCAAGAAGAACGTCGACGCCCTGCATTGGGACGACAAGGCAAAGACGTACTGCGATGCGACTGTTGATGAGTACGAAGAGAGCGTGCATGTGTGCCACAAGGGATACATCTCGATCTTTCCGTTCATGACTGGCTTGATGGGACCCAAGCACGAGCATCTTGGTGCTGTACTGGACTTGATCGCTGATGAGGCGGAGTTGTGGAGTCCGTTTGGGATTCGAAGTCTGAGTTTGAAGGATGAGTTCTATGGGACTGATGAGAATTACTGGAGGGGCCCGGTGTGGATGCCACTCAACTATCTCATCGTGAAGGAGCTTTTGGTATGTCTGGCCCTTTGGCAGCTTTCCTCCAGCGAGCCTGCTTACTGACGCTCACTTAGTCTCTTGCCCAGACCTCTGGTCCACACCAGAAGCGCGCTGCGACGATGTATACCGCTCTTCGCAGCAACTTAGTCAACACCATCTACAACTCTTGGGAGGAGACTGGCTTTGCATGGGAGCAATACAACCCCGAGACAGGCAAGGGCCAGCGCACGCAGCACTTCACAGGCTGGACAAGTTTGATCGTCAAGGTCATTGCGATGCCGGACTTGAGCGTGAAGAAGGGAGGGCGTGATGAGCTGTAGACTGACAGCGATGACTCTCGCAGTCCACTTTGTTCCAATTAGAGAGACTCTACAGCGTTTTCGGAAGTGTACAGGTAGACCAAAAAGCCAATGTTCATAAATGATAGCTCGATACATACAGCTGCATGTTTGTTCTTAGCTACTTTCAACTCACTCTACAGGTGCTACCGCTTCTCTGCTGCTGCTGCTGCTGCTGCTCCTACACTGTCCTTGACTTGCCTGCCTCGCATCCCCTTGCCCTGTCAGCAGCGCGTCGCAGTGTTCGCAGACCATTCCAGCCAGCCCCTGTGAATGATACTTCCACTCTGCACGCTGTAGCAGCCCTTTCGTGTCTCAAGATGCACCAGCACCTTGCACAACTGCCTGTCCGACCCTCCACCCGACCTTCACATACGTCTCACAGTTCTTCGCCGTATCTGCCTCATCAACCGTAGAGTTCGCCACCAAGTCCTCGTCCAGCACAGCCGCTCCGGGCGGGAACAGCGTGATCACCGTGCTGCCACCGTAATAGAAAGCTCCCAGACACTGCCCTCTCTGAATCTCCACTCCTGGAGCAATGCCAGGATTGTATTTGATACTGCCGACCAACATTGCGCCAACAGCTATGACCGCCACTAGCGAACTCGGGTTGGAATCAGGGCGGACAAGCATCACGGACCTGCGGTTCTCGCAGAAGACATCCAGCGTCCCCGCTTCGTTGATAGCTTGCGGGTTGACTGTGTAGTACGTGCCCGGAATCTCGCTGATGGATTCGACGCGGCCAGAGATTGGGGCGTGCCAGCGGTGGTAGTCCTGTGGTGCGAGACGAGCGATGACCATGCTGCCTTGTGTGAATGTGGTAGCCAACGATTCTGAGTTGAGCAGGCGAGCCATCGTGAAGCCGAAACCTTTGATCCAGTATCTTGTCGCAGCATCTGTGGTGGGAAAGGCAGTAAGCCGGCAGTCAGCTACACTTGAGATGGCAAGCGGGTTCTCAGGCTCAGCCACAGGCCTCGCAGAAGGCTTGATCTCCCTCGCAAAGAAAGCATTGAAAGTCGGATACTTCATCGGATCCGGCTCCACCATCTCCCCCAAACTCCCCTGCAACTCAAAGCTCTCTATGAACGGCTGAATATGCGCCACAGACTCGGGCGCATCATACTGCGCGCCCATCTTCTCGCTCTGAGCTTTTAGCAACGCCTGAGTCTGGTGCGATTGCAGCGCTTTAGCCTGCACGGAGCCGTAGTAGAGCAGATGCATGCCCAGACGGACGTACACGCTCATGGGCTCGAAGGACTTCTCGCCTGTTCCGCGGTCGATGACATAGTTCCCAAGGTGCCACTCGGCCTCGAGGTTAGCGAGGGAGTCGTAGGGGAAGACGCTGCGGAAGAGTGAGTGGGCTGTGTCGTGGTGTCCTGGGATGTGCAAGTGAGCTTTGGGAGGGGTGGCGTGGTCGCCAGCTTGGGTGGTGAGGCTGTCGAGGGTTGTGGCTGCGGCTGAGAAATGGTCTTCTGGAAGGGGTTTACCGGCGGTGGTTGTAGGTGTGGTTGAGGATAGCATGCTGCCGTCGAGAGTGTCATTTGGTTGAGACGCCATGATGACTTCGAGCTGGTAATCTTTGATGAAGGCCAAATCTACAGAATGAGGAATCGTGCTTCACAGGAAAGAGCGGCAAGGTTCGCCAGCGCCCATTAAGTGTCGTTCAGGTAGATGTTCTCGTCAGTGAAACCCGATCTTGTTGGTATCTTGGTTCCGCGAAGTCTGAAGCTGGCAGCAATTGCAGCTCGTCATGCAAGCTGACGTGATGCCGCGAAACAGCTCACGATGCTGTGCTTCGCGATGCCGATGTTCCTGATGATCTTGGCCCACATCACACCCAAAGACTGGCGATCCGAACGCCTACTCCAGATAAGCAATGTCAAGCACTCACAAGCATTTGCTAGAAGATATTCATAAGAAGATATCTATAGAGCTATCCCATCGCTGATCGTCCTTCTCACTTCCTTGCGACCATTACACTGATCTGACTATGAGTGGTCGAAGCAGCTTCATACGTACTCATGAAAGTGGTGGACTTCGAACGATGATAATCAAATCATTGCCAAAGGCATTATGCCCGATCAATGGAAGGACCCTCTGCGGCTTCCAGCAGTCGTTGGGCTCGAACGCGGGACCTAAAACACCACGAGCACTAGCAAAAGGAAAGAGATGCCATTGCTGACACCTTATCACTGTTGGCCAGCTACTCCCCTGCAACATCGCGCATTTCCAGGACTTATATACCAACGACCCTGCAGCTTCCGAGTTGCGTTTGCGGCCCACCGGGTAGGTACAGCGACAGCTCGGCTGGTGAAGACGCCACTGCGTTGAGTTTGATTAAGACATTGATATATCTGCCAGATTTCATGGACTGCCAACGAGCTCTTCGGCGAGCGTTCGGTACAAGATACGATCATGGTGACTCTGAAATACGACCGATATGTCGCCCAGATCTTGACCGGTCTGCGTGCATCAACCTATTGGACGTTGGCCTCGTGCAGATTTCTGCCCTTCATGGTTGAATGGGAAAGCGCCACCATGTGTGATTGCGCTGGCGAAGGGCGTGGCGTGTGAAAAGAAGGCAGATCTCATGCAAGGCTGAGGCAGCATTGAGATTGCTGCGGACCCGGTCCGTGCGCGAGAGCTACCAAGGAAGCTCTATAGGGATCTCCAACGTAGCCTTGCAGCATGGCAAAGGACCTGGAGTCTCGGTGCGTACATGCAGGGCGCCTAAGGCACCAGTGTCTCTCAGCTCCAGATTTGGTGGGTGCACTTGCAGTGCTTGAGACATCATCATTTGATGAGCAAGGGGAGTTCGTTTTAGTACTTGCCGTTCAGCCTTTCTATCTGCTTCCATTTGTATGCTTTCTCCGTCCTGTCTGGTCCAGGGACAGTATGCTGCTGCTCTCCAATCGCCATTTATTATGGCTTGCTCTGATCGACCTCAGCAGGGCTGCCAGTCCTGTTGCGAAACGAGAAAGCGGCAAACAGAGCTGCTATACGGCAGGGAACATCATCGGCTTTTCTCCAAACTGCATTCCGTCTCTCTACCCGGTGAGGAACGACCGTGGCCTCAGTGTGATGGGTACCCTTTGGCTCGCCATGGCTACAACTACAATACCAGATGACACGATCTATCTTCCAGGTGAGAACATCATATGCCAGCCAAAGGCAGAAACAGGCTACATCACGGTTACACTCAGCGCTGGAGTAGGACTCGGCCTGGTGAGCGCGGGCGGATCAGTGACCTTCAGTCCAGACAAGCCGAACCTAGAGGACGACAGTGAGTACATTCCTATCTCGGATTCGGGGGAGAGCATTCCCGCTGACGCTAAGTGGGCATATGTGTGTTCACGGAAGCGACCAGTGAAGAGGACGCTGCGAACAACAACACGGACCCGATCACGCTTGCTCAAGCCCGAGATCTTCTCTACGAGATACTTACGGCCCCGAAATCGAGATGCAAGACCTGCGGCCGAGTACCAATCCGCTACCCAGATGTTACCGATGGCGGTCACGGGCAGGGTGGCATACTCAAGATCGACTCAACATCAGCCAACAATTGCTTGGGAACGTGCATCGGCCCGGACTCGTTCAGTGCAACGCCGTCCGGCTCGGATACAGCTTCCTCCGGGAATCCGTCTTCCTTGGCGAGTACTGCAACTTCAGTGGCGACTTCCTTGCCTTTGGTGGCTTCTTCCTCGTCGACGGTGTCTACCTCGGCGACGACGACCTCCTCTGCAAGTACAACTTCCTCTGCAAGTACAAATTCCTCTGCAAGTACAACTTCCTCTGTAAGTATAAGCTTCTTTGCAACGATGTCATCCTCGGCGTCGATAACACCTACGGTGACTGCCCTAGCGGGCGCAAGATCCAGGATCGCACGTCCGCTCGAAGATTGTCCGTCGCTCTTGACGATCTGCGCAGCAATGGTGTGGCTGGCTGGAGTGACTGTACTCGGATGTTGGGCTCTACACCTTCAATGAAGAACCATCTACACGCACAAGGACACATTCGGACCGCAGCGACTACTGACTCCGTACGAAGTCCTCCAACGTATCAGCCTCGTAGCTGATCACTGTCATGGAATTCGCTATCATCCGAACACAGGAAGGCTTCCAATACTGGTGTATCTTGCAAGGAGAGCCAGACTGCCGCAGCGAGGAGCGGGTTTGAGGTTATAATGTTCGAAGTGAGTCGGCTTATCAGGCCCGCGGCAAAGCGTCTGTCGCAAGAAGAGACGAGCAGCAAAGAGAACATCGGTGTGGCTTCTTAGTCACAGAAATCTGTCCTCACCCCGCCAAACGCTGCGTCGGTCGGCTGTAGCTAGACGGACTTATGTGACGGACAAAAGCTTGCCTCGACCGACATGCCGCATGCTGTTGCGCCACCAATGATGTTGGCCGTGTGATAAGTGAGGTTCACGCGATCAGCGCAGAAGAGACAGGGCAACTGTTATGCAAGGCTGAGTTGATGCGAAACGAGTTCCTGTGCCAAGACCCGCAGGACAGACGATCCGCAATATCGGCGTTCTCGAGCGGGAAGCATGTGGTACAGCATCGACAAGGCTATCGAGCTGCCTCTTGGTAGCCAATATGAAAGTGAGCCGGAAGATCTGCGTTCGAGGTGCCAACCCAGGACGTGACCTTCTCGCACATCTGTCTTTGCTAGGCTCGCCGTTGACGGATAAGTCGTGTCTAGACACAGTCATATTCCGGCAAAGTCATCGCAAGGTTCGATCCCCCTGGAAACCAGCACTTTTCCTGTGCTAATTCCGCACCTCCTACTACACTAATCCTCAAAAGTCTGTTCCGCCTATCTCGTTTTGGTCAGCGCTCTCACTCATCACAACAGCTTGAATCTTACCGTGGAAGAAACGTCGTCCGGTAACTTACGAGTATAGTATATACGGCTACATTGTTGCCGTATGACGCCTCTAGTCTACAGCAAGTCGCAAAATGGCTGTTTCTTCCTTGAACGCAGTTCAATAGTTTGACTGCTGTCGAAGTCCCGCAGCTCAGATCAGGAACCCCTAAGGCATGCCCGTAGAGGCTCCTAAGAGCACCACCTTGATTCATCATAGAGGAAATCACATATGTATGACTTGGTTGACTGTACTCGAAGTCCTCCTGATTTGGCACGGGACTACACCTATGTCTGCTACGGGCTTCGCGCTCGGTTCCGTCACTGGGTGGCCAAATGGCTTCCGAGACGGTGAGATCGCGTACGTCGCCGGACCAACATTGATGACATTGCCCACTCCATCGTTCGCCCAGGAATCACTGTGCTTCGAGCCAATCGACAGCGTTCGGAGTGGCGGCAACTCAAGTTTCAAACGTCTGCAATTGATCTGATTGGCGAACGCACGCACCCAATCGTCCAGTAAGGCCATGTAGTACCAAGCAGTGTCCTCCTCCACGAAGTCGACAATACCGTATGGCTGGAGGGCTTCGGCGTATTGGTCTTTATTGCCAAAACCTTTGGGATATACATCACCGCATGCGACTGGCATGTTCACCAGAGTGACTGTGTCAAGCTTCGGCAATGCGACGATGGTATCGATATATGGTGTTAGTTTTCGAAGACGTGAGTCGTGCCCGGTGGCGGTAAATTCGATATCGGAATGCTGATCATCAGCTCTCATAGGTCTCGATGATAATCGCTGATCATTGACAGGTCTTCATGGACTACCGGAAGGGCCTTGTAAGTCCCAGGAAGCAACGCCAGCTTTGTCAGTGCGCTTGGGCGATCAAGCAAGAGGTGCATGGACCAGGGCTCATCATGCCAGTCACGATGGTAGATGACGTCCAGACTCAGCAGCTTGGGGCTGGCGTGTGCAAGCCGTCCCAGGAGTGAGATACAGGGTGAAAGATCATCGTCGCCGCTAACGAACGAGAAAGACCGAAGGTTTGCAGGTGTGGACTCGTACAAGTCGCAAAGCGACGAAAGCGTCTCCGAGACACCGAAGCACTGGTGCAAGTCAACATGCTCCAGCTTGGTGAAATCAAATGGCCACTCAATTCGACTTGAGATGCTAGAATACCCAGTGGAGATCAGTCGTAGCGATTTGAGAGGTCTCGGTGGTAACCAGTCGTATGTGAAGAGCGGTTCGGCACCACCAGCTGCCTCGTTATCTGCGTCGCCCACACTCAGGTGCTGCAGCTGCGGTGCTTCTCGTAATGCTGCGGTAAACTGCAGCCTCTCGTGGCGATACACATTGGGGTATTATGGGACGTGCAGCCTTTCTAGACAACGTAAGTAGTCGCCTGCTGGAAGTGAGCTGTCGAGTCTGGCGTCCAGAGTCTGGAGTCTCGACTGCCAGGAGAGAATGCACACCATGATAATGTTGTCAAGTCTGATGTCGGAGGAAATGCTAGAACGATGTGTCAATCGTGCTCGTTTAGTCAAAGCCACAGTACATGTATTCATCACTTACTACAGCTCTTGCAGGCGATTTCGCGGTATATTGTTGATGATATTGTGGATGGTCAGGCATACAATTGCGCGGTCTGGGGCACTATTAAAGACGTCACGAGCCGAGAGGCATCTCAATATGCGAGTGTATCTCAAGCTACGATTTGTTAGTAGAGATCGAGCGGTGCCAGTGTTAAGCAGCGCGCCAATGTCGATGGTGATGTCGCGGTAAAGCGCCGGCGTTGCCGCATGATAGAGTTGCTTGCTGGTCGAGCAGACTTGCGCAAGATCGAACGGATCGGTAATGCTCTGTATGATTTGACAGAGCAGCTCAGGTGGTAGACGAGGGATGGAATCACTCATGGTGACTGCGACCGATATCCCCAGGCATTGAAAGGGATGTGCCAGTAGCGAGGTGCTGTGCCAGCGATGAAGTCAAACGGTAGACACGTCAGAGCTCGTCGATGCGTTCAGGTGACAAGGTCCGCAGTCGATCTGACGAGTGCGATTTGACCCTTCTCCCCTCAGCGATTAATGGCCCAGTGTAGCGATAAGATCCAATCGACGTGAGGTACATGTAGCAAACAGCGTCCCATACATGTACGGTGCGTCCGGCTGTACATTCCGCATTCGACATGGTTCAGGAGCACAACGAGATCCCACGACCAAGGGCCCTTGGACCCGAGGGATCCCATACTCGGCCACGAACACCACGTCGAATACGCCATCATGTCACTACGAACACTGCAGACCATGAGGGTTGGTCTCACCTCCCGCCAGTTCAGCACCTCGCGGCCAGCACTAGCCAAGAACCGCATCTACCCCAGTACCATCCGCAACGAGGATGAGCTCCAGACGCTACTCCTCATGTCTGCCAGCAGTCGCACGCCTCTCCTGACATTCTGGATGGCCAATTGGTGTAGCTCATGCAAGGTCGTCTCTCCGCTGCTGAAGGAGCTCATTGAGAGGGACGGCATTGGCGAACAGCAAGGCGGCGTGGCCTTCGCTGAAGTCGAGATGGACAGTCCAGATCTGGGTGGCGTGGGTGGCATTGGCACGCGATACATGATCAATTCGATTCCGACTCTACTGGCTTTCGATCGGCAGGAGCCGCAGATCGAGACCAAGGTCAGTAAGCTGGGTGATTTGAAGAGCAGGGAGTTTTTGGTGCGCTGGATTGAGACGGAGGCTGCGAGGCAAGGGCAAGGTGGTGCTGGTGGGAGTCTGTGGGGCTTTTTGGGACGATGAGCATGGCACTGCGAGGCCAGGTCACGCCGGGGTTCAAGCCCTCCGTGATCGAGTAATGCACTCGGGTATCAAAGCATGTGAGCCCCACAGTATGGCCTTGTAGCACACAGAGACCATACCGCTACCATGCCTACGAGCCAACAAGACTCTGGACTACACGTCGATGGAACAGCCGTGCGCACAGTCAATCAGATGCCCACACACGCAATGTACCACGAAGATCGCAATGGCCAGCATTTCTTTGTTCGAATTCAGTCCGCATGCGTCCGCTGCAACAGATGTCCAGGAGCGTTTTTATCATGCATTGCTATACTTGCGACGTGCACATTTCGCATACTGGGCTTGACTCATGTCCTGCAATCGTTGATCCAACACCGTCAGCTGACGCACAACGACCATGGCCGCCTACACTGCCCCGGCTGCAACGGGACCGTCAGCGAAATGTGATCAGAGGAGCGCGCATCCCGGTTTCGTCGTTGGCGCTTGCTCGAGCCTCACAAACCATCCCATACCACTACCGTTCGGCGTTGCTCTTGCTCGGTATGCTCCAATGCGCTGCTCTCATCTCGGGGGTCATCCCCTGACTCCGGTCCCGCCAGGCTATTTGATCTGCAAGTATTGCGAGGAGAGGAATCAATCTCGGCCATACGTGGTCAACGATCTCAGAATGCTGCGCACGCTGGTACCGCCTGGGGTGTTTCCGCCACCATTCCTGCCCGCATGAGAGCCGCCAGATGCCAAGTTCTTCATGACTCGGCTATGCTCAGTCTGCGAGATTCGAGAGCGCATTCGCGAGAGATGGTATCGGGAGCTGTGGGTACTGGCCATGGACCACCGCCGCCAGCTCCACCACTAGTAGTGCAAGCTCGGACGTATGCATGGCATCGAGATACCATTACCTGTTGCACTCCTCTGCTTGGTCCCACCAATTCCCGGACATGCAGCGACCATCTTGAACAAGACTGGAAAGCTGCGAGAACGACCTTGATGCGTGATGTAAAGAACACTAAGAGATCCTTGCGCGCCATAGATCCGGCCAATCGTGCTACTCACCTAGCCACAAAGCGTACTATAACCGCCCGAGACATGCTTCATCCGATGCAGACGCTAGCCCAACGCAATGGGCTGCCACGGAACTCGTACATGCAAAGCCGGGCTTGTCGATGCGGAGACGACACCGTGACACCGGGTATGGAGACAGTTTTGCAGTGCATGGCCTGTGAAGGGATCAGAATAATCTCGAGATGGGCTATACTGGCGGGCACGATGCCACCTGCTGTGTTTCCGCCGTTCGCGCTGCCCGGAGTCCCTGCAGGTTATCATATCGCATACTCGGTGACAAATTCTGCGATGTTCGCATTCCATCGTGCAGCAATGTTACCGCGCATCTAGACAAAGTGCTACTGGATCTGGACGAATATGTGCTCCCTTTTCAATGCCCGTGTCTGTCCCGGAGGCATGTTGTAGGCCACTTTCCAAGCCCGATTGAACATGTCAGTCGGGGCTCAGGTGAAGGGCTGGATTGATGTATGGGTCGCTCTTGCCTGGCGGGATGTCCCGGTTCACTACTAGCGTAATCAACACCAGTCTACCCAATCCTTATCAGATTCCTTAGCCACACCGAGGACATTGTTCGGCCAGTAACAACTCAACTCAACTCATCACACTATCTGCCATCATGGAGGCGTCAATTACGTCTCGAGACTCAGTCGTCTACTTCGACAGGCTCTCCTCGGAGCTGCGAGTCCTCATTTATGCAAACGTTCGCGCGGAAGATTCGATACTCTACTTGCATGCACAACCAGTACTTGGATCCGACTCGTCTTCTGCGGTGCCTTTCACAGCGCACGTCAGTCCCAGCCCTGGTCTCTGCGGTGTCAACAAAGAGTACCGATCCGAGTATCTCGATCATGTCGTTGGACACTTCCTCAAGCAGCAAGAGACTGTGACAGTCGAAGCTCAGGTGGTCGATCTCGACTTCACGCATATTGCGGCGCTCCTCGCCCACACCAGGATCCAACACCAAGTCCGCATCAATCTTACTTTCACGAAACACTTCGTGCGCACCGCTCTTGACTCAGTGCCTCTGCGCATCTTTCTCGACAGCAAGACTCAGCTTCCCCTTTTCGCCGCGAATGTCTTTGCCTGGCGGATCTGCCAAGTGGGCGACTGCACCAAGACCCTCGACCCAGTAGACGGCCTCAAAGATGTTCTCACGCTCAACACAGCCCTCAACGACATGGACTGGGCCGATCGCTTTCAGCTACCACCCGACCTCAACGCTCCAATCTACGCCACCTCTGCGTTCAAGAAGCCTTTGTACGTGCAGAATAATCCCGAGAGCTGCGGGACCCTAGATGAGCTGGACGATCCAAGCTCATTGTCGTGGACATTCCGCCATGTGGAGAACAAGCATCAGCCATGTGAGAGCGGTCCAGCGATCGAGACGATGACGCCTGGTATGCAGAAGTACTTGCAGGAATGGCATGAGGTGCTTATGGAGAATTGCGAAGGGCATGGTCTGCCCGTTACGGCTCCTTTGAATGTCCCTGCGTACCCGAGCACCATCAACGGAGTGCCTGCAGCACGACATGGTGGAGCAGTCTACGGAGCCCGCAGTGGCAGTGAGGATCAGGATGTTCATGTCAGCGAATGGGACTTGCAGCAGAGCGCTGATCGGATGGAGCACGAATTGCAAAAGCACGGCGCTGAAGTTGAGGAGTCTGCAGATCCAGATGACGTGAAGGAGGATGAAAGTACCGTCTGCGTGAAGGCAGAGACGGACGAGTGAGCAGTCGTTGTTACAAGTGGGTTCGAGAAGGGAAACGGGATAGAGGTCATCCTGACATTGCGCTACTTCTTGCGACTCGAACATCGTAGTCCACGTCTTACTGTTGCTGTTTCTTCACCGCATGCTATTGCTCTCTCGGCCCTCGTAATGGAGTTTGCTCGCGACACTGTAACTCGCAGCGCCGCTTTGATATTAAAGGTACAATAAAGAGAGCACAATAGGAACCTGGGCAATAGACCTGGAGAGAAACACTTGTCTTTGTCGAGACCCTCTCCGGATGCGGCCATGGCATTACACGATCACGGGGATATATGCAATGGCAGGCGGAGCTCTGATCGTCGTGGCCATTCGCCCCTGGGACGGTATCCGATTCACGCCAACACAGTCCGAAGCCATGGCAACGGCTCATCAGGCGCCTGCGCCAACCGCGATCATGGTTCCCGACTGCGACGACAAGATTGTCCACCACTTGTACACAAATCCTTGCTCATCACAGCACAACCAACAAAACCCTGTAGTCCCTGGACGTAACTACAAACAATTCTACTGTGAAGCCCAGGAAACACCGCCAGATCATCGTTGGCGAAATCACCATACCCCGGCCCATTCAGTGTGCCTCTATTGTGAGCTTGCAGAACGTGCCTCCACTCATGTCCAAACAAACACCCAGATTATCGAAGGTATTCCGCCCGCTCTCGAGAAGCAGAACGCGACGAACCACTTGACTCGGATGTGCAGGAAGTGCGAGATCCGTGAACAGCTTCTACAACATCGTTATCTGGGGACTCTCGGCACTGTCTTTCCCGGAGCCATGCCGAATGAGCTTTTGATGCGGAA
>KZ111198.1:88967-106644 GCA_002077045.2 Rachicladosporium sp. CCFEE 5018
TGCAAGTATTGCGAGGAGAGGAATCAATCTCGGCCATACGTGGTCAACGATCTCAGAATGCTGCGCACGCTGGTACCGCCTGGGGTGTTTCCGCCACCATGCCTGCCCGCATGAGAGCCGCCAGATGCCAAGTTCTTCATGACTCGGCTATGCTCAGTCTGCGAGATTCGAGAGCGCATTCGCGAGAGATGGTTATCGGGAGCTGTGGGTACTGGCCATGGACCACCGCCGCCAGCTCCACCACTAGTAGTGCAAGCTCGGATGTATGCATGGCCTCGAGATACCTGTACCTGTTGCACTCCTCTGCTTGGTCCCACCAATTCCCGGACATGCAGCGACCATCTTGAACAAGACTGGAAAGCTGCGAGAACGACCTTGATGCGTGATGTAAAGAACACTAAGAGATCCTTGCGCGCCATAACGATGAATCCGGCCAATCGTGCTACTCACCTAGCCACAAAGCGTACTATAACCGCCCGAGACATGCTTCATCCGATGCAGACGCTAGCCCAACGCAATGGGCTGCCACGGAACTCGTACATGCAAAGCCGGGCTTGTCGATGCGGAGACGACACCGTGACACCGGGTATGGAGACAGTCTTGCAGTGCATGGCCTGTGAAGGGATCAGAATAATCTCGAGATGGGCTATACTGGCGGGCACGATGCCACCTGCTGTGTTTCCGCCGTTCGCGCTGCCCGGAGTCCCTGCAGGTTATCATATCGCATACTCGGTGACAAATCCTGCGATGTTCGCATTCCATCGTGCAGCAATGTTACCGCGCATCTAGACAGAGTGCTACTGGATCTGGACGAACATGTGCTCCCTTTTCAATGCCCGTGTCTGTCCCGGAGGCATGTTGTAGGCCGCTTTCCAAGCCCGATTGAACATGTCAGTCGGGGCTCAGGTGAAGGGCTGGATTGATGTATGGGTCGCTCTTGCCTGGCGGGATGTCCCGGTTCACTACTAGCGTAATCAACATCAGTCTACCCAATCCTTATCAAATTCCTTAGCCACACCGAGGACATTGTTCGGCCAGTAACAACTCAACTCAACTCATCACACTATCTGCCATCATGGAGGCGTCAATTACGTCTCGAGACTCAGTCGTCTACTTCGACAGGCTCTCCTCGGAGCTGCGAGTCCTCATTTATGCAAACGTTCGCGCGGAAGATTCGATACTCTACTTGCATGCCCAACCAGTACTTGGATCCGACTCGTCTTCTGCGGTGCCTTTCACAGCGCACGTCAGTCCCAGCCCTGGTCTCTGCGGTGTCAACAAAGAGTACCGATCCGAGTATCTCGATCATGTCGTTGGACACTTCCTCAAGCAGCAAGAGACTGTGACAGTCGAAGCTCAGGTGGTCGATCTCGACTTCACGCATATTGCGGCGCTCCTCGCCCACACCAGGATCCAACACCAAGTCCGCATCAATCTTACTTTCACGAAACACTTCGTGCGCACCGCTCTTGACTCAGTGCCTCTGCGCATCTTTCTCGACAGCAAGACTCAGCTTCCCCTTTTCGCCGCGAATGTCTTTGCCTGGCGGATCTGCCAAGTGGGCGACTGCACCAAGACCCTCGACCCAGTAGACGGCCTCAAAGATGTTCTCACGCTCAAAACAGCCCTCAACGACATGGACTGGGCCGATCGCTTTCAGCTACCACCCGACCTCAACGCTCCAATCTACGCCACCTCTGCGTTCAAGAAGCCTTTGTACGTGCAGAATAATCCCGAGAGCTGCGGGACCCTAGATGAGCTGGACGATCCAAGCTCATTGTCGTGGACATTCCGCCATGTGGAGAACAAGCATCAGCCATGTGAGAGCGGTCCAGCGATCGAGACGATGACGCCTGGTATGCAGAAGTACTTGCAGGAATGGCATGAGGTGCTTATGGAGAATTGCGAAGGGCATGGTCTGCCCGTTACGGCTCCTTTGAATGTCCCTGCGTACCCGAGCACCATCAACGGAGTGCCTGCAGCACGACATGGTGGAGCAGTCTACGGAGCCCGCAGTGGCAGTGAGGATCAGGATGTTCATGTCAGCGAATGGGACTTGCAGCAGAGCGCTGATCGGATGGAGCACGAATTGCAAAAGCACGGCGCTGAAGTTGAGGAGTCTGCAGATCCAGATGACGTGAAGGAGGATGAAAGTACCGTCTGCGTGAAGGCAGAGACGGACGAGTGAGCAGTCGTTGTTACAAGTGGGTTCGAGAAGGGAAACGGGATAGAGGTCATCCTGACATTGCGCTACTTCTTGCGACTCGAACATCGTAGTCCACGTCTTACTGTTGCTGTTTCTTCACCGCATGCTATTGCTCTCTCGGCCCTCGTAATGGAGTTTGCTCGCGACACTGTAACTCGCAGCGCCGCTTTGATATTAAAGGTACAATAAAGAGAGCACAATAGGAACCTGGGCAATAGACCTGGAGAGAAACACTTGTCTTTGTCGAGACCCTCTCCGGATGCGGCCATGGCATTACACGATCACGGGGATATATGCAATGGCAGGCGGAGCTCTGATCGTCGTGGCCATTCGCCCCTGGGACGGTATCCGATTCACGCCAACACAGTCCGAAGCCATGGCAACGGCTCATCAGGCGCCTGCGCCAACCGCGATCATGGTTCCCGACTGCGACGACAAGATTGTCCACCACTTGTACACAAATCCTTGCTCATCACAGCACAACCAACAAAACCCTGTAGTCCCTGGACGTAACTACAAACAATTCTACTGTGAAGCCCAGGAAACACCGCCAGATCATCGTTGGCGAAATCACCATACCCCGGCCCATTCAGTGTGCCTGTATTGTGAGCTTGCAGAACGTGCCTCCACTCATGTCCAAACAAACACCCAGATTATCGAAGGTATTCCGCCCGCTCTCGAGAAGCAGAACGCGACGAACCACTTGACTCGGATGTGCAGGAAGTGCGAGATCCGTGAACAGCTTCTACAACATCGTTATCTGGGGACTCTCGGCACTGTCTTTCCCGGAGCCATGCCGAATGAGCTTTTGATGCGGAACATACGCCAGTCTACGTGTACCTGCTTGTCTCATCTTTTAGGCCCTGTCCGGCCGAAGAAGACAAGATACTGCAAGACTCATCTTCGCAATAGATGGGCTGTCGCTACGCCGCAGTACTCCGGACTGAAAATGAATGTCCAGTTGGCTCGAGGAGCCAGACGACCAGCGGCCGAGCGAGCGGCAAAGGCAATCAAGCACAGCTATGACCGAACACCCAATGGCTTGCCTCGATCCTTAGCCGCTGCCATTGCTCGGTCCAAGGTCTTCCTCCGCAGCATAGCACTGTCAGACGCTGGTGTACGCCATGTAGCTACTATAGCCAGGCGAAATGCAAGAGAGTACGCCGCTGGTCCGATCCCACCTCCGACCGCACTGCGGCGTTCCCCACGCAATGCCGCCGCTCAGCAGCGGAGAGAGCAGCCGAAGCGGATGTGTCGTTGTGGCGACATTACCGTGGTGCCTGGGACTGAGCAGGTATTGCAATGTATGGCTTGCCATGGATTCCACTTCCTCATCCTTCCAGTGTCGCCAAGACCTTCGGCTCCTTTGGTGCCAGGTGCTACCATTGCGGAGCTCAATCAGAACAGCCTTACACATCCCCAGAAGTTTGCCCTGAACTTTGTGCATGTTGATGCCACACCAATTTAGGCATGCTTGGGAAGAACAACGCTGTACATATCGTGATAGTCAATACAGCCTTTGGCGCCAGTCGTTAATCTCATAACTCTACCATATGCTTCACTGCCAGTCGTGTGCCCTATGCTTCCTGCCACGACTGGCTGGAAGCCAAGACCCACCCTGCCTCCAGCGTCTGCGCTGGAACTTCCAGACTTTCATCCTATCGGGATCTGTATTGATCCAAATTCTCATACTGAACTTTGACACAGCACGCTTGATCTCGATGACCTCGTCGCCCAGGAACTTACTTCCCATGTTGAGCAAATCGTAGTCATTGATCGCAGTCAGCAGCTTCGCCATCTTCTCGGTCTCCGCAACCGGTAGTGCTGCTCCGGCAGCTAGCAGTGATCGGAAGTCCCATGGCAGTGAGTCTATGCATTCAGTCTCGTACCTGACCGGGACCGTACTGGCTGCTGGCTGCGACGCTCGGAATGTAAGCCAGTCGTCTAATGGAGAGGTGTCCGGATCCTGGGAAAACTCGGGACTGAAGCTCAGGCGTATCACTGGGGTCTGGTCCGGCAGGGTTGGATCATTAATTCTCATGATTTGCGCAAACGTGAACTGAGCGCACAAGGCTTCAGCACCCGTGAAGTTGAGGTCCAGGACATGACAGCGGATTTGAGGCACGGTGAGAGTAGAGCGCCATAGTGAGATAGCCGTAGCGAAGACATCGGTGCGGAAGCCTCTGCTCACTATAGCGAGGTCGGACCTGAGGCCGATGTGTGCGTCTACTGCTTTTCCGACATCGTCAGACGCAGAGCTATACATCACCGGCTGACTGTGGACGACTAGTCTTCGATCACCATCCAGAGGACCGAGAGGGTTTTGCAAGATCAGCTGCCTGAGTTCCGGAGGGAGTGACTGCCAAAGATTGGTACGCGGTGGAGGTGCACCAGGTAGGACGTCCTCGATGTCTTCGTGCAGTAAGTCATAGGAAGTCCACTGATGGCCATCACTACACCGCCACGCTGGACTCAACACTACAGTATTGCCAGCAAAGCTGTACACATTGCCATAGATGATCTCGTTTGGGTTTGCCGTTGGCACAATTTGTATCATCATGCCGTGTGCGCGATCTCGTGCACTAGTGTTGGGGTAAGCGATGTCAAGATGCTGGTCGAGGGTCATAAGACCCGGGGCAGCCATCGTAGCGGGACTGGTCCGAGACGGCGCGTGTCGCGATTCCAGCGGTCCTAAGAGCGGTCTTCGACAGAATTGATCAGGTGCGATGCATGTAGAAGACTAGGCCAACAAAGAAAGTGCCCACTCATCGGCGAAGCCAATGAAGCGCCGCATCGGGAAGGAACCTCCAGCACTTACATTGCATTTCCTCTTTGTTCAATTCACAATCCCCTACTAATTACGAAGCCCCGACATGTTGACAGGATGTGAGATGGGCGGACAGCAAGCTCTCACAAATACTTCTCTCAACCTGCCGCCCGATGCTGCCCTCCTTTCCCATCAGGCAACCAGCTTCCGTTCCTCCTCGACTCCCTGAGTCCTCTCTCGTGTTCAGCCATGCCCACCGGATCAGCAACCCAACACACACTCTGCACAAACGTATCAATACCCTGCGTGAATTGCATGACGTCGTCATCCTTGGTTTTGGTAGCCAGCTCGAGAATATGTATGATCTAATCGCGTTGCCAAATGTGTCCATCATTCGTATTTCCGGGCGGTCGAATGGCCGGCCCTCGAACGGAGGGAGTTGAGGGTAGTAGGTAAGGGAGCCGATGCAGTGGGTGCGGTATCTCAGTGGGACTTTGGCCGCAGGTGCAAGTGCATTGCGGTAGGCAACCCACGTATCTAGCTTGGTGAAGTCGATGGCGTCGTAGTCGATGCCGATGAATCCAGTGCTGAAGCTGAGACGGATCTTCGCGCTTTTCAGATCCGGGAGAGCGCTCCTCATGCGCTGGATCTCGCTCGTGGGCACTTGCTGACAATACACTTCAGCACCCCTGAAGTCCAGGTCTGGCACATGAATACGACGCTCGGTCGTATGCAGGTGATGAATGGCATCAGCGAGCACATCAGCGCGAAACCAGCGGCTGACGGCCATGAGCGTGTTCGGTAGGCTGAGATGGCGCTCAACTGGATTGGCTGGGTTGATGATGCCGTGGAGGATTGGATGGAGGTGCATGAGTACTCTCGCAATTCCCCCAAGAACGGTATCGTAGATATGGTATCGCAATTCGGGTGCCACCTTATCCCAGACATTGGTGCTGAGCGTAACACCCTGCTTGTTGCGAATGGCAATGTTGCGAAAGTATGTGCGCGGGGGGATTATTGTAGGATGTGATCATGTTGACGAGCTCACCTTGCTCGACGTCCGTGGGGCGAAGATCTGGGTAGAAGTCGATGATATCCCTCATGCGCGTAGAAGATCGCGCTCGTCAGATGTAGGGAACATCAACAAGACGGTGCCTCGCATGCATGTTGTATCGGTGAGAGACAGAATTGCAGCGACTTCTGGAACGTGCTGCAGTCGACTCCCATTGTCGCGACAGTCCGCCGCCTGTCTGAAACAAATGGCTCTCCACAGAGCTCCTTTTGTCTCAGTCGCAGTAGTGTACCAGTGGATTGCCGCGTCCATGAGAGGCTAACGTCGAAGGAAGATAGGGAGGAATGCGAGTCTCGCTCCTCTTGGCTGGGCACAATGGACGCACTGGGCTGTTCGTATACTTGTAAACACAAGCGCAGAAGCATTCCGGGGTGTAAACATAGGCGAATTTCGGAGGAGGCAGCGACTACCATATCATCCTGCGAGTATCCAAGGTCTCGGCATGCTTCGCCACGTGGCGAGCTGAGTTTGACTGGTATTTCTTGATGTTACATACCGTGCTACAGATCGGCATCCTGTGGTCCAGTACCTTGATAGTAGTTTTCACACAGGTTTCTCAATTCGTATGCACCCCATCACTATCTCACTCCTCACAGCAAACGCCAATCGTTCTTGAACCCATGAGGCCACATAACATCCTACGCCACGCCAGCCTCACCGGCCTGTTGACCTCTACCCGGTCCACCCCTTCCATTGATCCCAAACCCCCTCTCGGGCCCGCCTCGACCTTCAGCACCTCGTCCACGACCACCGCGATAGCCCGTACCTCGACCTCTGCCTCTGCCGCGGTACCCACCATCAACGCCGACAGCGCCGAAAGTCTCCAGATTGCGACTGCGCTCTTGCGTTCGCATAGCTCGGCCATCGAAGCCACCTCGGCCGGCTTCCCGCTCCTTGAGATCCGAGCTGATGTTGTCGAAGAACGAGGTCTTCTTGTCGTAGCCCTTAATTTCCTTAGCTGGAATGACTACATCATCAGACTCCTGCGTGACACCATTGCCGACTCCATTGGCAGACAGCGGATCCGCAGACTCGCCATGCGGGCTGGTAATTGGCGATCCAGAAGCGATGGCTTCTTTGACGACGTCGGTCTTGTTGAATTTGGCGTTTGCGCTGGCGAAGTCGTAGTCTTCCTTGGGAACTTCGACACCTCGGGCTCCACCTCGAGGAACGCCGCCTCGGCTGCCACGAGGCGCTCGTCCGCCACGTCCACGATCTTGGACTCGCATGCGGTCGACTTGTTGGGTGAGGTTGTCGAGGCCGTTGCTGGGAGCGGTGTGTTGTGCGGGTCTGGACTGCGAAGTATTGTTCGAGGACTGGCCGAGTTTCGCCATTGCAGCTGCGACTGCTGCCGTGGCTGCTGAGGTAGCGTCGACGTAGGACTGAGGCTGTGCGGGTGGTGCTTGAGCAGGAGGGGCGGCAGGAGGTACAATACTTTGTGCTGCGGAGTTGGGAGACGGACGTGGGACAGCCACACGGGTGTTCTGTGGCTTCTTAGCGATTTGTGGGGCTGGTGGTGTCGCTTGAGATGCAGCTGACGGCGCAGTCGCAGCTGCAGCGGAGGGTTTCGACTCGACTGGGGGAGGAGGGCCTGGCTTTGCAGCGTTCGCAGCAGGCTTGGCAGACGGAGCTTGTTTGGCCTGAGATTGTAGAGGTTGTTGCGGTGGCGGAGGCTGATTCGCAGGCTTGGCAGGAGGTTGTGGCGTGCCTTGCTTGCTGCCACTGCCGCTCCCGTTCATGCCAGGAGCCTGAGCAGACGCAGTCGGTGGTCTTTGCTGATTCTGCGACTGCGGTGGCATGTTCTGTTGTGGCGGAGGGAAGCCCTGCGGGTGCTGGGGAAAGTCATGCCCGGGTGGAGGTCCGTAGCCAGGTGGAGGTGGCCCATAACCAGGTGGACCGCCATACGGCATGCCGTAGCCAGGTACGGCGCCTGGACTACCTGGGAAGCCATGCGGGCCTCCCGGCCCTTGAAAGCGAGGTTGCTGTTGGAATTGATTTGGAGGTGGTCCTGGTGGGTAGCCGTAGGGTTGTTGGGGAGGGGGTTGTTGTCGGAACTGCTGTGGAGGTGCCTGCTGGAATGACTGCGGTGGTTGCTGCTGCATTCCTGGCGGCCGCGTTGACTGTGTGTGCTGGTCAGCAGTGCTCGCACAATGCTTGCGACGAGATGTAGATATTCAGGCCAGATCAGAAGGAAGGCAACAAGGAAACAATCCGCATAATTTTTGCGCTCTCGGAAAGACAATTTATCCAAGTAATTCTTCATCATATAGGCATTGGGTGAAGGCAAGGGAAATGGCACAACTCACCCCCATGATCGCAGGATCATTAGGCACCGGCCGCTGGTTTTCTTGCGCCTGCGGTGCCTCGACAATCTGCAACTCTTTCACATCACTCCCGCGGAAGACGATGTATTCGTAGATCTGGTCGGACCCGGCGATCTCTTCTGCCGGATTGCCTTTCCGGCCTTGGGTGCCGTGAGATGTGACATTCTCAAGGGCGACGGTGGAATTCTCAGAGTTGATCTCGTGGAGGGTGCCAATGTACTTGATGTCGGATTCGGAGATGAGGGAGATGCGGGAGCTGTGCCTTGTCAGTGCCGGGATTGAAGTCAATGGTGACGATGGCACTCACCCGATGAACTCGGACATGGTGGCGGTGACGGAGGAGGGAAGAAATAGGTGTCTGCTGTAGCTGTGAGGGTTACCAGCACTGATGTTGGTATTGAGCTGTGCTCGGCAATGCCAAGGCGAGGCTATCCGGACTTCACTCCTACCCCTGCCACTCGATTCATTGCTGGGACTTATGAGCTGTACTGTGACTGCGGAAGTTTTTACAATCCTGGCTACAGCGCAGCAGGAAGATGTCTCGCAAGAGAATATGTTCCGCCAGATCTCCGCCTACCCATGGGATGCCGATACTGAGTTTCAATCCGGTCTAAGCTCCATCCTGGGCTCGACATCAGATCCAGCGCGGACTGAACACCTTACAGCGCGAGCTCAATGTTTCTACTTTGCGCGCAAGAACGGCACTCACGTAGAATTCGACGCATACAGAGCTTGGCTGGCTGGCGAGGGCGCATCGGGAGAGGATGTAACATCTACGCAGACGAATGGTACGGCGCAAGTGGTACCTACAGCCTCACAGACGGACGGTGACAGCATCAGTCAGCCAGCTGGCGGCATGGCATACGCGCCGAAGCCTGCCTCGTTCGCTGAGATCTGTGATATGATTGCCGAGGGCAAGCCGATACCTGGCATCAAGGACATCCCAGACACGATTCTCGAAGGACAAGCGAGTGGGAAGAGCGCTTCAACAAGGGTCAAGCCATGGGAGAAGGCCACCACAACAGCAAGTCAGGGTGTCAGCTGGCTTGACAACCGATGACTCTGTAGGGTACACGGCAACGGTCCTTGCGGAAACTGTTGTTACCAGTGCGTACATCTGAGGCTTATCGCCAGATCTCCAGAATATTGCATCGCTCCTCTCAACGTATCAGGAATAGCAAGGCTACAGTGCATCCTAACGCCGCATGGTACGTTCATCTGCTGTCTGCTCACCTGAGCTTCCAAACTTCTGAAAGCAGCAAACTATTACTCTCTTCTCGCAGCTGGATCTCTTTGGTTCTGTTGGATGGAGATTAGGAGACACGATCACCACTTCACTCCTGCTGCCGTGTAAGCTGCATCATACATTCTTCTCAACTCGCCCGTATCCTATTGCAGCTCTTCGCCGAAAACCATGCTCAAAAATCGCCGAGTCGTCTGCCGCGATGCTGCATCGCTGGGTCTACCCCGCTCAAAGGTGTATGTCGGAACAGGATTCGTTTTGCGACATAGCACGAACCAACGGTCCGCTGCGATTGCCGCCTTCGCCGCAACCCGGCGATGGTCGGACATTTCGTCTCCATAGGCAGACACCATTTTGACCCGCAAGATTCTCTCGTTGTACGCCAGGTGGCAGTCCAGAGAATCGGGCTCCAGCAATTTGCCCCGCAGTAGATTGGACCTGGAACTTGGAGTCTCAGCCCAGGCATCGAACAGCGCGATGATGCTGCCAAATTGCAGATCCTTGATTACGACCTCGAGCTTGAAGTTAAGATGTAGTATGCGGCGCCAGACTGCGTCGCAATAGACGCCATACCTTGCTCGGCTGGCTCTCATCATACATAATGAAGAAGCAAATGGTCTGAGAGGATTGACGAGCGATGTGATTTGTGGTGTGCTTGGAGCAGGTCGTCTTGCCGAACTCATTATATTGCTGCCACTGACCTTTGGGGTGGCTCTTGGCTTGGGTGCGTTGAGGAGAGCGATTGATCTTTGAGGACTAGTAGGTCTGCGATCCAAGCTTGCAGCTTTATAGGCAGCTCGAAGAACGGGAAGGGGTTTCTTGACTTGGCGCTTGCGACGACGTGGAGCCATGCTGGTGCTGGTGTACGGGCAATAGCTGCGGCCGTCGGTCGGCAGGGTGCCTACATATGGCGTCACTCAGATCAGATCACGAGCTGTCACGACGCGTCACTGGCTGTAGCTACGCATCTCCCGAAATTTCTCTGCCTCTCCAAATCCGCACATATCTCACGGGGGTCTCAAACAACTGCGCCAGCATCTCGGCCTCCCACAAATCACACCTTCTTTACAAACCCTTGCGCACATTGAAACTCAGCATCAATGCCATCGCTCTATTGAGAGTGTGAAGGCTGCTCTGAAATGCGCCGTGAGTACGATTCTGCTCTCGCTATTCCATCTATATGGCGTGCACTACACTCTAGAACAACTCTTTCATGGCATTGAGCGTTTGAGTGCCCGGGCTGTTGGGCCGCCACAACACCAATGCCAACCACTGCCAAGACAGTGCTTATACCTCAGAGATACCATACCCCGGACCTGATAGTGCGCAAGTGTCCGCGCTTGGTGTAGTGCTGCGCGGAACACGTTACGCGATAGAGCCTGCCCAGCTCTCCCGCATCGGTACTGCATTCCTCCCCAAACGCAACCTCGAGCAGCCTACTTGTGTAACGACAAGGCCCGTCCTCAGCCATTCTGCATTCCTCAGGTTGGCGGAACACAGAGACTGGAGGCAAACCCTCCCGGTCGCAGAATTGTGTCCATCGCAGCAAAACCACAATGCTCCGCGCTACCATACGGCAACATTTGCAGTCTTCGTTGTCCCGCACGTTGTACTCCAAATCAATATAATCATAACGGAGCTGCAATTGACCCTGCTGGACCAGCTTCCCTCGCAATCCGATAAGGTTCTTCGACTTGATTCGCAGCGACAATTGGAATGGCTTCATTATGCCACTGAAGTCGAGGTCCTTCATCACAACAGCGAAGATGGTGCCAGGGGCCAGCATGTGTCGCCACAAGACGCTGCAGTATAGAGCGTGTGTCGTGCGGCTGGCAAGCAGCATGCCGGAGCGAGATGAGAATAGCGTCTTTGGGCTGGCGCATGGCGGTAACGATGTAAAGGATTTGTCCGCTCCGACAACATCGCTGAGGATGATGGCTTGAAGCTCTTCTGGGAGTTGTAGGAGGTGGGCTGACATGGTGGTTGAAATCATGCAAAGGTGGAAAGAGCAGAGTCTCTGCACGCGCCTTATGTTCCGTTCTTATTGTAGCCTGCTGCGGCTAAGGAAACAGATCCAGAACCAGCCAGCTGCCTCAGGCTGTGCCATCGGAAGACATTTACAGCTGAACGACGACGCTGAGCAATGCTCGGGCGTTTGTGACAACTGTCATCGCTTTTGCATTTATCCTTGCTGGAGTACAGTGCCACGGAACAACACTGCCTCGTCTCTCTGGACACCTCAAATGCTCCTGAGACACTTTAGAGACCATCCAAAAAGTGGACATGTACTTCATCGCCGCCAGGAGAGAGTGGCTGCGTGCTATGTTCTGACTACGCACATGTGTAGCCTTTCATAGACGCACCTTCCAATGAGAACATTTCCACAGTGGGACTTAGGAAAGCATATCCGCGCGCGACATGCATGGGGAGACTGGCAGCCAAGGTGAAGTAAATGATTTCATATTCACTGCTGATCTCAATCACACTCACATGGTCTTTGTACATCGTTGACAGTAGCGTAGAGATGAAGACGGTTTTTTTCGCAGCAGCTTCCAAGGAACCGCTACCTCCAGTCTCGATCGCACCTGCTCCAGCATTCTAATTTCCAGGTACCTGAGCAACAGCACTCGCTCATTCTAGATAACCACCTTTACCACACCACGCGAGTATTTCGCTGTCAACGTCCAAAAGTTCCGCGCATCTACCAGTCCAGTGGCCGCACGCGCCTCACAGAGATCAACAGTCGTTACAGAGGACTACCGGATACCTGACCCATCCTTAGCAATGGCGAATGGCTGGGAGCGCGAGCGGGAGAGATCGCAAGACAGGAAGCGTGCGCAGGTCTCAGCAGCACTTGACTGCGCTTATTATCATTGCCGCAATCGGCCGCGTCATCACGGCGCCCATTACTGCGCGGTCCATCGCGATCTGTCTCGTGGACCCAGCGCGGAGCCTTCTCGCGACACTGTGCGCCTGTAGCTGGCCAGTGATTTTGCCGATATCACGTCGTACACGCGATCAGGTCAGGATCGTGACCACTCGAGACGTGGAATGTCCTTTGGCGCCGACACCACCGCCAGTGTCCATCGCGCTCGTCGTCGTGATCGCTCCGTCTCGCCCGCAAGAGCAGGCAATGAGCGATCTCACGATCTACTGTCGGACGAACAGCAACGGTATCGTCAGCGCGATACGCGCGGGCTCAGCAGCAGCTCAGCTTCACACCATCGACAAGGATCTGCTGGCTTGCAGTCGCATCCTTTGACCTTGTCCACCGCCACCACTCCCTTGACTCTTCGCCCACGTACTCGCGTGCAGGGTCAGCGATACCCCACGGGCAGTGATCCCATGCAGCCGCCCTGCTATGACTGCCTACGACACAGCGACCGAAGCGCTCAGGATTACTCACTCGCAGAGTGTCCGCATATTCACGCCAATGTTCGGCGCACCCTTCGCCGACAGGCTGATAAACGCAGCAGGGCCGTGGCTACAACGGAGGCATCTCTGGTCGCCAGTCCGCCGGCTCAGGTGCAAGCTTCGGCTGCCAGTGATATCCGTCCGGAGGAGGTGATGCCAGTGCTGTCATCAATCGATCAAGCGTAGCGATTGGCAGGGCGGATGATCGTCGGATTGGCAGCGCTAGCAAGCAAGCGTGCTCGCTTGGGGTAGAAGATCCTTCAAGCGAGCATGATTGATTAGTGAGAAGGCCAATCGCCAAGCCGCTTGCCAATCATGGCTTGAGGGAAGTGAAGGATCTGTAGGCAGTCACCTGATCCTTATCAATTGTAAGATCTTATCAATTATAAAGATCTATGTGCTTAGAATTGGTTAGTTTGGTCTACTGCAGTTTGTGTGGTGAATTGGTGGTCAAATCAAACCGGCTACTCCCGCAGGTGGTTCTTAAGGTGGTGCTCAAGGTGGTGGTGGTGGTGATACGTACCCTCACCGTCGCTCCTATCTGCCTCAGGCTCTTTAGCGACCTCACTGTCGCCGGCCTTGGCACTGCTCCTGGCTACCTCGCTCTATAACTCTACTAGTATCCGCTAAGCCTCTGCTCCATCGACAATGCCATTAAGGAGCTAGCTCTTAATGCACTGCTCGGATTAGATGATGTCGGCCTTCAGGTAGAAGCGCTCGTCGGTGATTATCCTCTTAGCCTAGCTAAATACACGCTCGTACTCAGCACTTATACTAGGCATTGAGAGCACGTTGAAGGCGAGCAATACCAGCTGTAGGAACATCCGTTCACTAGTATTAAGCTACTATTATAGTGGCCTATTACGGTAGTCTTATGCACCAAGCTCGTGGATGTCTATCTCCATAAAGCGATTAAGCTCGTTATCCTCCTTCTTCCGTCTCTTTGAAGCCCTCTCTTAGGTAGAAGTTAGTATAGCAAACGTAGTAAAGAACACGTTATCGAAGTCGCTATCGGGGCTGCCTTCGCGGTAGTACCGCGTGCTATTCGAGTCGATAGTAATTGCTAGCTCTAGCGGAGGTTGTGTTCGTCGAAGTGAAGTAAGATACCGCTCCTACATACGACGCGTAGCATCTTTAGCTACCTTAATTGCTTGTCGTAATCGTAGCACGCCGGACTATATCTTATAGTAGTACTCGAATCGGAAGCACGGATGTAATATAGTAGCTATTTAATAGATATTAGTAAGGTCGCTCTTCTCGTAGTACTCCCTAAGCTTTATAAAGCCTATATTAACGTAGTTCTAGTAGTAGTCGGTAAAGATCTTAGGGTTACGTTCGATCTTATTAGCACGCTTCCGTATCTTAATAAAGAGGTAGTCGAATATAGGGAGTACTTCCTATACGGCGCTATACGAGCCCTCCGAAGTAAGGTAATTACTATTACCTTCTACCCTTAAGGTCGCTATCTTAAAAGGCTTAAGTAGCTCGTAGTAGTAGTATAGTTCTTCCTAATCTTCGCTATTAAGGAAATCTAGTATAAGGTCGTATTACCGTAGTTCTCGCTTCTAATTAGTGTAGTACTACTAAATTACCGGCTTTAATTTAAGAGTACGGTAGATTATATCGAAGGTCCTATTCTACCGGATACCGCCGTCCTTTATAAGCCGAAGGAAGTAGTAGTATACGTGTTACAGGGCGTGGTTGGTATGCAGTGAAGTTGTAGTAGCCTTGGCGCCTGAGGCAATACGCTTGGCGGCTGCATGCGCACCACCTGCGAGTCGCAGGCGGGTAATGCGCAAAGCAGCGATTAGTCTTGGTACCTAGGCAGTGCTTGCTTAGTGTCGTCCTATACGTTGCGAGATACCTACAATATAGATATCCTTTATCAATTCTAATCGCTCGCCTCACTTCGCAGCCCATAGGACGAAGACGGCATGTCAGACATAGGTGACGCTCCTGAGGAGCGCCTGCGCGACGCAGGCGCCGCGACAGCAGCAGCCATTGAAGGCTTAGAAGAGGTGCAGCGGACAATCGAGGATGAGGTTGCAGACGAAGCCGCAGAGGAGCAGCAGGCGAGGCGCGTGCTACGCCGTCGCGACATGCTCCGAGGCCAGATCGAGATTGCGACCCTCGAGCGTCAATTAGAGACCCTGCGGCGTCGAAATGCAGCGGGTCATACTCCTGCGGGATCTTCCGACGGCCTTGGTGAGCCGGAGGTGTTTGACGACGATGTCGATGGAGATGGTCGTGCGAGTATTGTGCCTAGCGCAGTCGGCTCGCATGCGCTCCCCGTGCGACGCGTACCTTCGAGCAGGCCTAGGCTTCGCGAGCCAGACCTGTTCAAGGGAAAGACCTTGAAAGAGGCAAGGGACTTTGTGAGGTCGTTGGAGCTAGTGTTTGCGCTCGCTCCCGACGCTTATCAGCGGCCCAACAGAGGGTCTTGTATGGTGTCATGTTCCTCGCAGGCGAACCGCGTGAGACGTGGCACCAGAACAACAGCGTGTCTGAACTCGAAATGTATTCGTGGTCGGACTTTACACGGTTCGTCCAAGACGCAGTCGAGGACCCTGTAAATCGCAGTCTAAGCACAACTGTCGCTTATGAGACTGCAAGGCAAGGCGAGAACCAGTCTGTCCGAGCCTTCGCTACTGAACTGGCAACGCTTGAGGAGCAGATGGACCCGTATACGCAGGAGCAGCGTACTCGCCACCTGCTCGCAAAGTTGAAGCCTGCGCTGCGCACGGCAATCATTACGTATCATGATGCGCCAAAGCGTAGGGAAGACTTGGTATCGCTGGCTACCCGGCTTGAGTCCGCTGGGCGTGGCGCAAGCGTCGCGCATGCGAGTCACAAGCGGCACGCTAGCGAAGCGCAAAGGCAGCCGCCTTCGAAACATCAGAAGCCGGCTCCAAGGAGCGAGGGTCCTCCTTTGTTCCCTCGGAAGGGAGGGGATTCCTCTAAGGGCCCGCAGTGCTACGGCTGCAAGGAGTATGGGCACATTCGCCCCGATTGCCCGAACAAACATAAGTGGGCTGAAGGCGACAAGCGTGCGGCTCGCAAGGTCGGCGCTAGCGAAGCAAAGTCGTCTGCTGAGAAGGCTCCAAAGCCTAAGGAAGGGAAGGCCTGACTAGCTTCAGCACGTCAAGTATCAATCCAGGATGGTGTGAGCTCGTGGCCAACGAAGCGCCTGAGCGGCGCAGTCGAGGCGCATGCGGCTCGCCATGAAGTGGTTTGTGTGCTTGACGATGCAGCAGAAGTCAACCTGATCTCTGCAGCGAAAGCGAGAGCATGGAGACTGCAGAAGGTCGACGTGCCTTTGCCCCAAATCGAGGGCTTCAATGGCAGCAAGGGTCGCTGTCATGGAGCCTATCATGTGCGCCTGCACCTCGCAGACTCCTCGCAGGCGGACCGCATCACGGAAGCTGTCTTCTTCGCCACCGAACTTGGTGACGTCGATATGCTCCTAGGTCGCCCTTGGAGGCGGGAATATGGCGTAGTGGTCGACAGCAGAAGGGATCTGTGGTGGTACGCTGAAGAAGCAGAGATGCCGTCGGTTCGCGTGCGCTCAGCAAGCGCTTTCTATGCGGGCCTCAAGCGAGGCTCTCTGATCTACGCTGTGTCGGTCAGATCGGTCTCAGATTCTCCTGATCTTCCAGTAGAGATTCAGGACTTCGAAGATGTCATCCCTAGCGGTGACATCGCGGATCGCCCGCTACCCGAAGGCGTGGAGCATGCGATTGTGCTGGAGCCGAATCAGCGGCCTCCATTTCGGCCTTTGTATAATCTGTCGGTGAAGGAGCTTGAAGTGCTCCGAGAGTACATTAAGCAAGCGCTCAAAAATGGGTGGATCACGCGCAGCGAAAGCGAGGCGGGTGCGCCTATCCTGTTTGTGCCAAAGAAGGATGGCACCCTTCGTTTGTGTGTCGATTACCGAGGGTTGAACGCTATCACGATTAAGAACAGACATCCTCTGCCCTTAATCAGTGAGACGCTTGATCGTCTAGGCCAGGCCAATTGGTTCTCCACTTTAGACCTGAAGGATGCATATCACCGCATTGCTATCAAGCGTAGCGACCGCTGGAAGACTGCGTTTCGCACGCGCTACGGCCACTTTGAGTACAATGTCATGCCCTTTGGCTTGACTAATGCACCGGCTACGTTCCAGGCATACATTAATCGTGCCTTAGCAGGATTGGTAGATATTTGCTGCGTAGTGTACCTAGATGACATTCTCATCTATAGCGACTCGCGTGAGAACCACGTGCGAGACCTACGCGCGGTGCTTGCGAGGCTTCGGAAGTTCGCCTTGTATGGCAACCGCAAGAAGTGCTCGTTCTTCACCAAAGAGACTGAGTACCTCGGGTACATGGTAAGCACCGTAGGCGTCTCGATGGATGCTCGCAGGGTAGCCACAATCGAGGAGTGGCCAACTCCTACAACCTTCAGAGAAATCCAGGTGTTCCTAGGCTTCGCCAATTTCTATCGAAGGTTCATTCGTTCGTACTCCAAGATTGTCGCTCCACTCACGAACTTGACGAAGGGAGCGAAGAATGGGAGAAAGACTGGTCCGCTGGAATGGGGCGCAGGCGAAGAGCATGCGTTCCGCATGACAAAAGCAGCCTTCACGCAGGCGCCAGTATTGCGACATTAT
>KZ111199.1:1695-42481 GCA_002077045.2 Rachicladosporium sp. CCFEE 5018
GAGTTGGGCACCGACTAAGTCCATGTCTGGCGCGGCGTTGAGCGGAGACAATGGCAAGTCAGTGGAGCTCGTCCGTTGGCGTTCAGTGCGCTCGTCATCTGCAGCTGGTATGCAGAGCAACGTCCAATGAGGTGCCCATCCGACGAGACCTCTGATAGTAGTCCGTCGATACCGAGGGTGCCCTGCAGAATCGCTGATCAGAACAAGGTGACCAGAAGCTGAAGCTACGTGTATGTCGATCCAAGATGCAACATTCTCGGTCGCGTAGTTCACTACCTCGACAGACCCGTCAGGCGCATCTTGATAGCCGAGCAGCTCCTGTGTCACGGAGCTAGTCACGCCGGAAGCAATCTCATGTCGATGTTTGAGCATGCTCAATCGGCTCTTGCCTCGTCCGTTATCCAATGTCGACATCGTCAGTGTTCCGAGCAGAGTAGACTTGCCAGACATGGTTGGACCAGTAAGAGTGATGCGCTTCTGCTCAATGGCAACAGAAGTCTCGGCTATCGACACAGCATGCCCCGCCAGAGCAGACGCTGGTGTCACATTGGCATCCGTCTCATCAGCAGAGGATGGCTGCGGGTCCTTTGTCGATAGATGGGGCTGTACGAATGCCTCTGCCACATACAATTCACCTATCCGACGAAGCTTCCGTTCTCTATTAGCCACCACCGCATCTTCAATCCACTCGCAATCACCGACAACTTCCTTCCTGATAACATCGACAGTGCATCCGAGACAGGCGGCCATGGCGCGAAGATTGTTGAGACTCTCGTTCATCTCGTCTTCGGCAAGTCCGATGAGTGACCCATCGTCGGTCACTCCAATCTCGTACAAGGCACCTTGACTCTCCTCCAAGCCGTGAAGTAGTTTAGCAGGCTCTAGAGGAGCATGTAGTTCTGGGAGAGCTTCTGGCAGGGAGGGCAAGATGATATTTGTCGCTGATGAAGTATGGTGTGGGGAAGACTGCTGTAGTCGCCAAAGCAGTTGTGTCGTGAGTTGCTGCAGTCTATGCTGCCGGGTCAAAAGTGCTGCCGGCAACGCCGCTGCGGAGACAGTAGACTCCACGGGGAGCTTTACAGCAGGTTTCTTGGTGGATGCGCTTGAGGACTTCACATGTGCCGACCCCGTGCTGCGACTCCCCGTGCTCGTAGATCTGAACTTCCTTCGCGGTCGGAGGAGCAGATGGAGCTTATATTCGACGGGGCCCTCCTGTGGTTCAGCATGCAGGCGCCGTATCGTTTTTTGCCTTGTGCCGCCTGATGTGTCTGCAGGCTGTCCCATAGACTCTGCAGGGATCTCCTGGTCCCAGACAGATTCATCTACAAGCAGCCATGGTGACGCAACACGAGGTGTCTCGGTCTCGTACGTGAAGATAGAGGCCATTATGTACAAAGCTCAGTTCGCGATCGTCCAGGACGATGGATCTTATATGATGTGGTCTCAAGATCGCCAGATCCGCAATAAGACTCCAGTGAATGTGGATGTCCGTTGTGTCTGGCGCGAACGGCCTTACAGGATCAACAAATCTGTACTTTGCGCTCTCCTCATCTATGCCGTAACAATGCAGATATTCGTATCATTGCTAAAGCTCTTGTTGCGGTATGCAGACGGTGAATGCGGAAGAGGACGGTCATAGACATGGCTTCTAGGGCAGTCGCGTTGGTTACTTGTAGCGGATCTTGAGATCGCTGTTGCAGACTACTTCGTGTCGACCATTGTGGCGGTGAAGAGCCAATTCTGGTTGGATTTAGTGGGTAGTATGTTCTCTGCGACTGGCATCAGTATCTTTCCAGAACCGTTGAGATTGTTGTAAAGTGAAGTCGATTGATGGTCTGTGCTCGACTACACATCTCAGATGCCCCACGTCCACAGTATGCTATCCAGGCACATTAGCTACGTCGATAGATTACCGAGATCAATGGAACGAGTTCGCCTGATATTCTATTGAGGACGATGGGAGGCCCAGAATTGATAGAGTCAAGCCTGCTGGTAGGACTGAGACGTGTGAAAGCTAGGTAGAGCGATACGACGACTGTGCATGAGCTGAGTGTACCTGTCTACCTTCTTTGCTTGCAACAGATGGCGCGATGTGAGAGACATGGGCCAGTCTGAGTGATGCCAGCACCGATACTGCATCTGCAATTCAGACACGGCCAACGCATTAAGAACGAGATCCAAGGTCTTCTTTCATCCAGCGTTGGCGCCGCAAAAGCAGCCGTAGCAGGGTCTGGCACTATACAATTCCACAATGTCCACCCAAAGAGCTCAAAGACCCTAGAAGTGGCGGCATGGTATTTTTGCTCTCACCTCGAGCAATGCGGCCGCGTGTTCATACCGATCAGTCGGCTTGATCACACCATTCGGACGCCCTGCTGTCGCGAAGAAGACACAAGACTTGTGCCCTCCTACTTGCGACATCTGGAGCTGCGGCGCCTGTAAGGGCAATACTTGTCCGTGAGGTCTCGTCTGCTACTCCACAGTCGCAGCTGACCGAGGACAGAAACTGCTAGATCCCACTGGGATTAGCCAAAGTCGTATTCTGTTTGCTGTGTGAGTCGAACTCCATCATAGAAGCTATGAAGGCCGCAAACATCGTCTGCGGAGTCGGACTACCAAGCTAGATGATCCTGAATCCTTATTGGTATGTCTTTTGGGTTCATAGCGCTTGTCCACGAGTTCTGCGTCGAACTCCACGTGATCAAGGTCGTCGTTGCTCTTCTATCGGACCGAGTGTTATCCTCACACCATCGAAGTCAGTGTGTGATCGTCGCGGGCATATAATGCACGCCTCACGTCTTGAGAAGGATGGCCGAGAAACAAGCAGCTACAAGTGGGGTCTCCAGAGAGTTCGAGAAGGCGTGCTCAGGACCCAGATCCATACCGAGACGATGTTTGATCGATGCTAAGTAAGCGACGTTATAGACTTCGTTGCTGAATTTCTCGACGATCTACCTTCACGGTCCACTTGTTCGGTCGGCCGACACCGGTAGCTCGTCGCCGGTCAATTCCGTGGGACATCTTGTAATACCGCGATGTCCCTAGTGTGCTCAAAGAGACTAAGTTTGGAAACTTGCGCACGGGAAGTGGATGTGACACTGGGAAAGGTAGAGGAGGCGTGTTGCTTCTGCCATCAAGGTAGTCAATGACGCACATGTCGTTGCTTCCCATACAGTATGTTTACTTTCAATTATCGTACCAGGACGAGGGGCAGTATAGTCTGGACACTGCCGTATATCATGAAAGCTGTCACGAAGTGCAAGTGACACCTCGATGTATCTTACAAACCATGCGATTCGAACGATTAGCAGTACCTACAAGTACGTGGGGCGATGCCGGCTACCGAGGCGGCGTGGATAACAAGGTTCGTGGTGTTCGAAGCCTATTTTGCCTGACTAAAGACGTCAATCTGAAACACATGTGCAAGCCGCGAAGGCTTGCGCATGAAAGGTAACGGGCGAGTTTCGACCTGCGTAGCGTCTCTGCGCGGCAACAGTGCAGGTTCGATAAGCGCGACGACCAGATTGGCGGATGGGGAGCTTGGGCTAGACTTCATCAGGGTCGGCGTGCTCATTCACAAACCGACAGTACGGAGTCTTTACGACTACGGTCCTGGTGTCAAGCACTATTGAAACCTGTTCAGCATGCTTTCCATTGTCGCGCCTGATGGCGGCCGTGACCGACAGTCTTCGGTGGGCGCGATGATCGTCATGTTTGCTGTCGATGTCGCCGAGTGTGGTGGACTCGATTGATGCGTCACTGGCAGAGCTAACATCAGTAAGGCTGATACAGGAGTTACACGTGGGTCCAATATAATTGTGTGCGCGATAAAGGTCCGAAAGCGAGCATAATGCCTGAGGTACGATATCTCGTTGGACATGTGCGGGGACAAAGCTAAAATTGGACTTGGAGAGGAGGGGGCTATGCTCGTCAAACCCACTAAACAACGCGAGAGCGGGCAGCGATACGGATAGCAGGTGGTCGGTGTGGTGATCTCCAGACGGGGTGACTGCGGTTGCACGATATGAAACAACAATATACGGCGTATGATTGCGACCAAATGGGAGGTAAGCATGGGTGCGAGGAGTGAGCGAAGCCGTCTCGGCAAAATTCCACCGCGAGACATCGCTGTCAGCCCTGAAGTCAGCTCCGACATCACGGAGTTAGCGTGTCGACCTATCGCGTGCACGCCGCGATGTACAGTACCAGTCGTCGGTCCCGGCGAGTCGTGCCATGCTACAGGCGCTGTCCTCACTCGGGGGCCATACGCCGCTGTCGCACCGGAGAATTCTGCTGATCTTCCTGGAAGCGTGCAGCGATGCTCGTACAGGGCTGAAGGCGCAGTGTTCACAGACCGTTGTCGTGTTGTCCGTCGATCAGATTGCACACACTATCGCAGATGCTATACTCGTCCACGCGAACAGAGCACCAGAAGTCAAAAGCTTGGTGTGGAGGCGATGCCAGGCCAGCCACGAGATCCGAGATGAGGCTCTCCACGTCGTGCCGGCCAGACGTTATTCATCTGCCTGGCGAGACGGGACCAACGCTCCGCTCTGACCACACATAGCCCATGTGGGATTAAAGTGGGAGCGGTCCGCCGACTGGTGTGTGGCAGGGATGCATGAATCCTTCCGCCGCGCCCAAGGGTGCGAGGACTAAGCACTTAACGCTTGTACCGTTCCGGGTAGCGTTGTTGGTTGACCTGCAAGTCTACCTTCGACACGCCTTTTGGCCAGCACGAAACAGCCCCCAAGGCGCAGGCAGGTGCTAAAAGCGAGCAGACTGAAGCGTGGAACCCTAGCGACATGGTTTGAGTTCCATCTACCTATTCCGTTGCCCTATCTCACTCATAACATCAGCGCATATCTGCCCTTCCGTCCCTTCACACAACCTTCACTCTTCACGTAAGACGCCACTTTTTACCGTTTCAAGCTTGGCTGCAGCAGTCCGGCTCCTTCAGCTCGTGTGTGCTATGGACTTCCTCCGTGAGCGAACAAATAGTAACCTCTCTGTCTACTCTGCAGCCAACCCTGCCGGAATTCGCAAGAGAAGTGCATCCAGGTCGCCGCCAATCTCTGCTGCCCAGGTACAGCATCTTGAACAGCTGTGCTTGAACCAAACGAACTGCCAGGATCTCGACGCATTCACAAAGAACGTCACGAATTACCAGTGGCTCACTCCACAGCCATCACCTCAGTCGCAGCCGTACCTTGTTCCTTGCGGCATCGAGGCATTCCCTCAGTGGACTGCACCAACGCCTCCCCGTTCAGACTCCGAAGTGTCCACCCTGGCGATCGATGCACAAGACGAGATTGCAACGACCACGGCGGGAGGATCACAAAGCTTCGGCTTCGATCCTGTCACTACGACTGCAGAGATGAGGTATGGATCATCAACATCACGGCTCGGTCCAAGTACTGCAACTGACAACCTTAGTAGCTCGCTAGGGTACTTGCTGCCTTCGCAGTATGCCACAAACATGTACGACGCAGCTGCAAGTGGTCAGTACATTCGCATGGCTAATGACCGTACATGCTGCTAACTTCCTATGGTAGCTTACTCCAACAACTCCAGCTATTCGTCGATGCGATCACAGCCGATGAACATGGCATCGATGGATCCGTATTCGCATGCTCTGTCGTCGAGTCCAGCGCTCTATCAAAGTCGAACGGTTGCACCATCCTATCGTCGACACTCGGGAGTGCCTACAGCAAGCAGCGCAGACTCATCATACAGCTCCAGTCACCGTCGCGTAAGTAGCCCATACGACGCAGTCACGAGCTCAGAGTACTCGACAACGATGAGTCAGATGATACCATCGATCGCTGGGTTGACGCAAAGCCCGCTGCCCTCGCCGCATCTTGGAATGCAGACTTCGGCTGCAACATACAACCAGACTCTGTCGCGGTAAGCAATACCACACTCTCTCAGCAAACGCACTATGACTGACGGCCACTAGCACGTCTGCGCTGTACGACACAACGAGCATGTACAGCCAGCCCTTCACGAACACGCCAACAGTGCCGCAAAGCTACGCATCAACACCAGCAATGTCTTACAAGACTCCGTTCGTCGCAAGCAGCATGCACGAAGTCTCCCCGAAGCTACCACAAGATGATCCCTCAATCAGGGTGCTCAATCAGCGACCCAAGCCACAGTGTTTCGAACACGGGTGCAATGGGCGACAATTCTCCACATTCAGCAATTTGCTCCGTCATCAACGAGAGAAGTCTGGCACTGCGTCCAAGTCGTACTGCCCGAAGTGTGGAGCCGAATTTACACGGACGACTGCGAGGAACGGACATCTTGCGCACGACAAGTGCACAAAGCCCGGCCAGGCACCGGACGACGAGTAAGAGTGATCCGGATTCTTCACGACACATGCAGGAGACAGACACTCATACACAGTGTCGATGGCTTCGAATGTTCAACGCAACTCGCGAGAGAGGTCCGTTCAGAGATCGGAAGACGTTTCCGCTCCCCTGCAACATCGCAGGGAACGCATGTCACCGAAATACCTTGCAATCTAACCCACGAGCCCTCACAATTCCCAGCACGTGGGAGCGACACGGGCGCTACATTTCACATGTTCCAAGTCGGCAAGCGGCTAGCAACGTGTCAAATGATCTACGGCGCCAGTGTCTATGCTACAGCACTAGTACGTGCTTTCGCTTTGCTGAAAACAGGCGAAGATCTGCAGGCGCAGCGTGGAGAACGTCGGAAGACATGGGAGGGGCGGAGTGATGGAATTCGATTCACTCGAGATTGGGAAATGCCCAAATTCTGCATCGCATTGGTTGGTCGCTACGACGATGCTCGGAGTCATCGAAATCGACCAGCTGACGCGCTTGCCGCATACACTTAAGATAGACGCCAGGGCTTAAACGCTCTTGACAGGCAAACCGGTCAAAGGTAGCACAAAGCCAATCATCAGTCAGCAAACCTTGCGCTCGAGTCAATCGCAACCCTCCGATTGTCAAAAGTCTTCGTTCCCCGTTACATCTCCACCACCTCAGCCCCCATGTGCCGATCACCAGGCGGTGTCGTCTGATTTCACCGGTATGGCGCAGAGCGACCGTTTTGGCGCTTGTCTTGCGACACGCGCAATTTCTTGAGCCACTTGTTACGTCGGCCCTGTTGCGCGCTCAGCCGCACGCTGTCGAGGCTTGGTAATAAGACGGAGTTGAGAAGAGCCGAGTCGTACGTGGGGATGTTGGGTTCGAGATTGCCTTCGATCTCAATTGGCCAGATCGGTCTGGATGTGTGAGTACGAGACTGGCCATGGACATACGCGGTCTGAGACTGTTTGCTGCACACATCACAACCCACCCCAGTCGTCGTATACTGGTGCAGCTGAGGTCATCGCCGTGCGGACTGTACGGTGCAGCAATCCCGTGTTATCGGTGACGAGGGTTTACTATTCCCGCCGCCATGCCAAAGTCTGCCAACGCGAAAACGAAAGCTTCGCTACGTGATTCACTTTCGAGATACGAGTCGGGGAACCAGGGAGACAGACAACGTGGAGTCCGGTTGCCGGCATGTAACCTCGCAACGTCCCGCTAGTACGGAAGACTGAACATCCGGGCGGATTTCCCTTTCGGGCCTTGTCAGGTCGACGTCAACGATAAGACTAGAATGTCGACCACGGTAGGCCTGAATGACGGTTGAACTTTGAGATAGCACGATGTTGATCAGTCGACGTTCAAAGCGGTGACAGCTAAGCTCGAATTGTCTGGAGCTGCAGAATTGGAAAGTCGGCGCAGCTGCGTTTTCGTGTACTCCACCAGCGAGACACAAGCATAGCCAACTACCTTCGATCAGCCATGATGTCTACCAGATTGCGACTATTCGCATTACTCGCATTGCTCTTCAGTCTCGTCGTTGCACAGGTCGGTCCTCAGGCTCAGCAGCTGACGCCATGCATTGTAGGATCTGCCAGCCCACGCACCAACTCGCTCCCCTCTAACGGACACCGCCGCAGAAATCCTGCGACCCAGCAGCCATCAGCTCCGTGAACTGCACCAACGCCGACCAGCTATGCCACTGCCAACGCCAATCCGGCATCATCACAAATATCAGCGCGTGCATAGACGTCAAATGTCAGATGCCAAGCGCTGATTTGCATTGTACGTAGTTATTTGTCAAGCCTGGTAAGTCCGCACGAGCTGATCAATTTGTCAGTATTCACGACGCTGTTTGGTGAGGTGTGCAGTCAGTTCAATATCAGCGTGCCGGTGTTGGGAAATGGGACGGTGATACCGACGAGTAATGTCAGTGGGGTTGTGCCGGTGCCCACGGCGTCCGTTGTGCCTTACACTGGCGCTGCTTGTCATGGAACGGCCGTGAACGCTGAAGCAGTCATCCTAGTCTTGGCCGGCGCTGTCCTAATATTGCTATAGATTCTCCACAATAGCAGCTGCAGAGGATGGTGATCGTGCAGTGTATGATGAAGTATGCGCACTCTCGATGCTTCCTACTTTAGGCTAGCCAACAAGCTCGCTCTATTTGATCTCTACCTGGATGTCCCACGCGAGGCTGCGGCAAGCAGGTCATGTGCAACAATGCTTACAGCCTAATGCAATCTTTGCCAGTGGATCAGCCGATATGCGTGCAATGGGCAGTCCAATATTCCCATGCATGGATCCCTCCCACATTCATGCGTCACCAAATAGTCCTCCAACATCCTCCAACCCGACCTCCCTCCCTTCCGCAAGTCCATTGTGCTCGACCTCCATGAATCTAGCCTGTACACCATTCTTGCCCTTCTTCTCCGCTCCAACCTCTCTCTCGATCCTTCCAGCCTCATAGATGCTGACGCCTCGCACACCCTTTAATAGCTCAAGCACAAGCGCTCTCTGTGCCCTCGCATTCGCAGCTCCGCAAATCTTTTTCACATCTTTTGCGACCCTCTCTGCGCTCATCTCTGGTAGCGATGCTAGAATTTCGGAAGGTGTCGATGTGAGAGGTGAGTACAGAGAGACGATCAGTGCTATGAGGGAGGCCAGATCACGCTGCATATCTGCAAAGTAGGGTTCGTTGAGTGAGCTAATGCAGGCTTTTAGCACTTCCGTACTGATAAAGTCCCGAACTTGAGGGGCTGGTGGAGTATCGGCGGTGAAGCTTGGGATCATGAGCGTGAAGAGACGACAGATCGTGCTGCTGCTGCGAGTATCGCGAACGCGGAGCGCGTGCGTGCAGAAGAGCAGTAGAGGTTCGAGTATTGCGGAGTCCGAGAGTACAAGCTCAGAGATATTGGGCTTGCCGGCGGAACGAGACGAGTGAGGTTGTGAGCGATCTATGAGAAACGCTACGAAAGAAACTGTCGCGAATGTCAGTTGGCGTAAGACGCTCTCCTGGCGCATCTCTTCAGACAGATTCTCTTCGTCGCCGCCGTTCTGGACAGTGACCTGAATGATCGACTGCCATTCGGTGGTGATCTTTGTGTCGAGCGTGGTGAAGAAGCGTGTGAGCAATGGCGGAAGGAATCGAGCTCGATGGTGTGGTGGACATCGTTGTACAAGTCCGGTCGTGAGATTGACCAGTGCATTCAAGTGGTTTGCCGAGAGATACTCGGCATCATCGAAGAGAGCATGTGCTAGCGGGTCAGCGAACTCAGGTAACCCATAGAATTGCTCCTCAAATTTAGTCATCAGATACAGTATGTGGTACGCCTGCTCCCGCACATTGCGCAGCGTACCCCTGACGGTCGAAGCGAAGCCCTCATACGACATCTTGCTGCCGCTTACTCGCGCATAGAACTCATCCTTGGTCTCGTTCGATATGCCGGATTGCCAGAATCGATCCTGGAGTGTGCGTCTGACTACGTATTGGAGCTCATCAGGGAGATGCGACCAATTCAACGGATTGTTGTATGCCTGGGCATTGCGGATCATCTGCAGCAATGTCGGCAAGATGACGGGTAGTGTGGGTGCCCAGATCGCACATGCGATCTCGTGCTCTTCGCTTCCTTCTGGCATCTTCTCAGTGGAGGCCGCCAGTAGGGCCTTCGTGCTGCGGAGTGGTAACAGATCCCCACGATTCTTGATGTCCGCCTGCGTTGTTTGGCCCGCTTCGTCCAGATGTTGCGCGCCCCAGTCCTGCACCACGGCAAAGCGGTGTTGCTGATAGAAGTCGGGCAGCTGATCTAAGCCCATTGTCTTGCAGAAAGATTCGAACGAAGCGAAGGAAGCCTGCAGAGCAGGGTCTTGCCAGGCTGCTACTACCGGCTGTATTGTCACTTGCAGGCGCTCTTGCCGCACATCTGCGCTGACTGTCGTGGCACGGTGCTGTATGATGAACAGCAATGATCTGTACGCCCAGACAATGCGTGGGTCACTGGCATGAGCCTCGGTGAGTCCATTGATCTGGGCCTCGATACTGGGATATACAGCCAGGAGATCATTGGCGTATACTGCACCTAGGCGCTGTAGCTCCATCACGCGCTGTGTCTCGAAGCCCTTAACAGCTTCCGAGTAGATGTCGAGCGCAGGATCGTCAGGTATTCTCATGCCAAGTAACTTTTCGATCATGTAGAGCACGAAGTCCGTGGCGTAGTCATTGTTGCGCAGCATCGTTGAGATGAGCACGACAACGTGACCGGCCACTTCTGGGTCATCAATGGGGTTGTCGAAAACGGATGAGCACCACTGTTGAAGCAGTTGACTCGCACGCGCACGGTCTTGCTCCGCTCGTGACTGGAGATTGCTGTCTTCTGGCAGTGTGCTTACATCGGTCTCCCATCTTACCAACCCCTTGAGAACGCTGCTTACCACAGTGTACTGAGCTTCAAACTCGAGATGCTGCAAGGAGGTCTTCACGTGACTCGTTCTGTCATAGCCACGAGCTGCTGAGTATGGGCCTTCAGCCAGCATCTGCTTGGTGCGATCCAACACATGCTCGAGCGCTTCGAGCGGGCGTTGTCGCGAGATCGTTTCAATTACTGTGATGCAATAGCGACGGTAGTTCCCCAGGAAGGCATGACGCTCCGGCATGGTGTCGAAGTCATCGTACAAGAACTGTACCATGGGATCGTCCGAGTCCTCTGGCAGAGCCTCGTAATTGAGTAGCCTGGCACTGCATATCTCCAGCAGTGTAGCAAGCGCCTGACTGATGAAGTCTATCACAGCGGTGTCTTGTACAGCAAGAAGCTTGGTCCAGCTATGAAGCACCGGGATGGAGACGATGAGACTCTTGCTCGACAGCACACCAGCCAGTAACGTGAAGAACGCGGGCATATCTAGATCTTGCGTGAGCTGAGGATGGAGTGCCACGGCGTCGGCTAGAACAGACAAATGCTCGCTCATCTTCTTCTGCAGTGTATATGCAACTTCATCTCTGCCATCTAGTACACTCGAGCTTGTGTCGCGGTACGCGTTGCTGATCATCTCAATACGCTCCGGTAACATGGCTTCATGCACAAGTGCGAGCCAATTGTCGTGGAAGTGCGCACTATATGGCCGACTGAGTAGCGAGTACATCGCTTCCACAGCAGCACTCTGCAGGCTCCGATCCGAGGTTAGGAAGGGAACAAATAAGCAATCAATGCATCGAATCTCCTGCAACGCCTTCAAACTGATCCAAGCCAAAGTCGGCTTAAGCGCATTCAGCGCCTTTATGGCTACCAGATTCAAGTCCTGGAAATTGGCGTCGCGGCTCCCGATATGGATCTCCTTGACCAGCGTAGCAAAGTAGCTAGTCATCCTCACCAACCACCCTTCCTTCCCCGCTCTGACCTCAGCACTCGTCCCGCGAGTGCTCATATGCTCTTCGTACAAGCCGTTGGGTATCATAATTTCATTCAATGCCGCACCAAGCACCTCCAGTCGTAGTCCAGCACTCGTGTCTTCCCGATTACAGATATCCTCCGAGAGCGTCTCAAGTACGTAAAGCACAAACACTTTGTTCACGAATCCCTTCTCCTCGAAGGCCTTCTCCCATAGAGTCACAAGTAAAGAATCCATATCCATCCACTCGTCGCCCCAACATCGCTTTGCAACCTCAACCCACAGCTGTGCAATTTTGTTTCGAATGTAAAGCTCATCCTGGACTCTGATGCCGCCGGCTAGGCACTTGATCCAATAGCGCAGCTGATCGGATTGTTTGGTGTCGTATTTGCCCCATCTGTACTTGACTGCGTACTCGAGGAGTTGAAGACCGTAGTACCTGACTGCGGTCGGTTGTGAAAAGTCGTCTGCCAGGGAGAAGCCATATTGGGGTGCGTTGTAGTCGGTCTTGATTTGCTCGAGGTATTGAAGAGCATTCTGCCGAACCTCGTTGCTAATTCGGGGGTCGAGGGTGACGGAAAGTGCTTGGTTTATCTGGGAGAGGGTCTCGTTGTTGTCCATGATGAATCTATGCTGTGGTAGAAGGGGAGGTGATCGATCGAACGTGAGCTGCGAACGTCTTCCATACCACTTTATGCATTTACCGCCGTGACATGCTTGGTAAGGACTGATTGTCGTGTTGAATGTCTTATTAATGGTGATCACGAGTGAGCTCTCAACGACGCGCTTTGACACGCGCCATCACATGTTCGGTTTCATTAGATAAATTACAAATGACGTACCAGTCCACTGACAATACATTTAATGAGCGACTAGATCTCATCAATACTCCTACACAGACGTATCATCACAGCAATCATGCCCAAAACTCCCAAGCCCAAGACTGTGTCTTCCCGCACCTCCCCTCTCAAAGCGCCAACCCAGTCCCTCCTCGCACCACTTCCCAAACAAGACAAAGCCAAAGACCCGAAGACCTCCCATCTATACACAGATGACAACCCGGCAACCACGATCCACGGCACGGGCTTCAAGAACCTTGCGATAGCCAAGCACACCCTCGAGATCATCTCTCGCCGGTCGCTCACTTACCAGTTCCAGACTGTCAACACGATGTATCATCGCGCAGCCCATCACCCCTCGGTGCGGGGAGGAACAACGGCAAGCAACGCTAACATTCGAGAGGCGATGGACTTCTTCCGGATTTGGCTGGATGAAACGTATCCAACTGCCAAAGCCGCGTTGAGGGCGGATGGCTTCAAACCGCTGTTGAGTAAAGGCTGTGTGGCGAAGTGGCTACCTGTGTTGTACCTTGAGGGCGATCCTGATGCTAAGCTCTTTGCCGACTTCTATGTGGCATTGGGGACGGCAAAGAGGCTTGCTAATGTCCTTGTCGATGACTCGAAGCCTACAGAGGCTGACTGTGAGGTCAAGCGGTATGCTGCTTTAGACGCACTTGTGCCCGAGGGGCGAGAGTCGGGAGCTACGTGGACTGATGCAGAGCTGTGGGTCGACGGTGAGATTGGACCCAGGAAGCCTAGCGAGCTTCATAGTAAGATGATAGCCTGGGCGTGGAGTCCACTGAGCGAGAAGAAGCTGAAGTGATTGGAATCGGACGTTCAGCGATTGATCTGCACCCTATCAACCAAAGTACCACCAAGTCTAGCGATCTCCTTCAAAATACTCTGCTTGTCGATTTCAGCCAGCACGTCAGAATCCGCTTTCACAGGCAGAGTCGCATACTGCAAATTGACCTTCCAGGCCCTCGGCGCTGTCAAAGGACTCCACAACCCAGCGATGACCTTCCTCTCAGCACCACCGCAGAAGCATACGATTGCTGCGCCGTACAAAGTCTGCAGCTCCGTGAGGAAGTCTACGGCGGGCTGAAAGCCGACGAGTGAGGTATCTGCTGTATTCTGGACTTCGAGGTTCTTGAATCCCTTTTCCTTAGACTTTTTGCGCGAGCCAAATGCGGCTGCGCTGAGGTGCAGGACGAAGTCGTAGTCTTCTAGAGGCGACACGAACAGCGATGCCGGATCGAGGTCGATGCTTTGCGCCTCCACAGCTTGCATGGCAGCTCCAGCCAGCGCCGTCATCCGCCCAGCGACAACCTTCGAAGGCTGCCCATCGGTCCACGTCGTGCCATCATGGTCAACATGACTAGCCGCGAACAGCACGACTCGATTCAGCGCCGGATCGAGCTTGCGCCACGCTTCAAAGCGAGTCCGGATCGCTTGATACCCTACATCCTTCAGCTCGCCGCTACCGCTCATATCGACAATGAGCGGCTCCTCGCGCCAGTTCCACTTCGCTAGCCATGCAAGTGTTCGCAAAAAGCCGGTCTGCGTACTCGAAGGGACTGACCATGGGTATGGCTGTGTGAAGCTTCGAGCTACGAACAATTCCATGATCTCGTCCGGGATATGGTTCGAAAGCAAGTGCGAAGCGAACCACTTCTTGATCAATCTGACAGTACCGCTGAAGACAGGGGAGCGAGTGGCGAGTTGCGCGATCGCCTGAGTATGCGCGGATCCTTTCACGAAGCCACGTTTGTAACTAGCCAATGCGAGTGCGGATGTTTGCTTCGTTTTCGGGTCGAGCTCTTTCAACTTCATCTGTCGCTCTAGCATGCCTTGTTCTCGTTCGTGATGGATGCGTAGTCTGAACGCTGCGCCGTTGCCGTATGTGATGTCGAGGAAGCCTTGGTTTGAAACGTCTTCACCTTGGTTCTCCAGTCCCATGCGGGACTGCACCGCTTCCACATTATCATTCATTAGCTCACCCAGCTTTAGCAAGAATGCCAGCTTTGTCCTCTGAACTGCCACCAAGTCATCTGGCCATCGACTTGAGCCTTCGAACTGCAAGGTCACAGCCGCCGGTGCCGCTTGCTTGATACCATGTGTGATCGATGGTGCTTCAATTGACGCAAACCTCAGCTGCGCATCAGCGGACATGATCTGTCGGATAGACAATGGCAGCGCCTCGAGACCTCTGATATCAGTCTCAAGCTGTTTGTACGCCTCCATCAGAGGCTGGAATGGAGCAATGCCGTTGGCCTTCCGTAATAGTGGTATGCATTCATCGCCAACGAAGCGCGCACTGCCCTCTACCTGCGCACCGAAGTGTTTCCCCAGCAGATGACGGCAGACCTGTTCAACTACCAACTGCCCAGCCTCTTCAGTGGCCCAGACTAAGCTCTCGAGTATGCTGCCGTCCCTGAAACGTCGAAGCTCAGCTTTGTCGCCCCAGAATGCTCGAAACGCAGCAGCTTCGGCTTTGTTATCTGCGCTCGGTCCATGATCGACTAGTCGATGAGCATGTTCTGGGTCGACACGTAGTCCGACGGTCACGCTACCAGTCGAAGGCGGCGGGCGTGCTACACCTATGTTCCAGTCTGGAGTTGACGGTACGTGCAGGTCTACTTCGTCAACTCGATCACCAAGTCCGCGTCGCAGCACTGCGTATAGATCACTCAATAGAGGGGAGCTGCGCTCGCGTTTGGCAGTGGCTGACTCGGCAAGTGTCGCATGAGCAAGCTCGATCAAGCAATCGTGATTCAGCAATCTGCTGGAGACTGGTGTCGTGAAAGTCGAATCGAAAGCATCGAAGTGCTGGTCCCCAAGCGCCGCTAGTGTACGTTTGGCAGTAGACTGCAGAGCTTGGTATGACCAATCAGTCATTTTGTACAATACATTGTGAGAGCGCTCAGCATCCCAGACGACCGGCCATTCACTAGACCCCGTGAAAGACTTTGCCTCACCAACAACCAGTGGCTTCTTCCGCAGGTCTTGCAATGCCAACAGCTGTAGCGTGGCCTTGAAAAGCTGATAGCTGCTGTAGCCTGGACCTAGTAAGGCCTTGCCATTTGGCCCACCTCCTCGCAGAAGCAGGGCTACTATAACGCCCCATTCGAAGTTGCCGAAGCCACCTCGCGATATACTCGATCCGAGACGTTTGCTCTCTAGCCATAGTGAGCCCATCAGACACGCATCGCGGTATGCCGCACAGCTCGATGCGGCTTTGTGTTGCAGTACGAGATATGCTTTCATCAGCATGCAAGTCCGCAGCGAAGAGTTGTAAAGCGGCGTCGGGCTATCGTGGGCCTTGACTTGTTCGTCGTTCTTTCGTACACAGTTCTTGCTCATACCCAGCTTCTCTGCGGAGAAGACATCGTCCGCTGCTGACAGGGCGATATCGATCTGCCAGGCAGTGGCTTTCGCCGGCTTATCTGCGACGCTAGATGTTTTGCTGGTAGGCCGCACTTGAATCACGGGAAGAAGTACATTGTCGTGCATGCTACTGTACGAGACGCTGTACTCGTCCCCGTGCGCACCACTAAGCGCTGCAGCCACACAGGCGAGGTAGTACGCACGCTTATAGAAAAATCTATAGTTGAGATAGTCCTTGCACTGCAATAGATGGGACGGCATCTGCACTACCATGTCAATCTGCAACAAAGGTCTCACTGCAGACGCAACCTTGAGGACGTGGCTACCGACCACGGTGATGTTGGCTGGCTTCGCATATTCGAGCTTGTAGAGCACATCCTTCGATGGACGTGGATCCGGAAATGGTATCACAATCTTCTCCTTGAACAGGGCTCGCTCGGCATCTGCAACACTCTGCGCGGGTCTGGGTGCGATCTGCTCGATTGTTTGCTTCAATCTGTGCAGAGCGGCTTCAGCGGCGGCCTTACGCTTGCCTTGACGGGGTCGCACTCGTTCTAGCATGTCGTCCACTTGAAGTTTGAAGAGTCCACTCTTAGAAGTCCCGGACTCGTACGATCTCGAATAGCTGATCTTGTTGGCCATGGGTATTTGCTTTGGCTGTGCAGTCTTTGCAGCTCCATTGACGATAGCCTGCTCTTCTCTCGACGCGCGAGCTACGGCTTGCTCCAGGTGCACAGTAGACTCGGGCTCTTCGGCAGGGTCTTCGTCGATTCCGCCATCGTCCATTCCAAGTCCTTGCGCAGAGTCTTGTCCAACAGCCTCGGCGTTCACGCTCGTCTGCGCCGACTCACTGCTATGCTCCTCCGACCCCGAGAAGCCAGCGAACGAGTCATCATCGTCTTCTCCAGATGATACATGTTCAAGCTTCCGTCTCTTTGCGTTGCTGGGCGCCATGGTCGATATACAATCGCAAAGCTCGTGCTGGTGGTCCATCTACAAATTTTTGAACGTTCGCACCGAGCTTCAAACGCAGGCCCCACTTTTACTTGCGTCAGGGACGCCCACGTGGTGATAAGGTACGGGCCGACGTACTGAGAAGTCAACTGTGCTCCGGCTTCGGCATCTCGATGATAAAGTTGGTGTTTCGTCCGAGACGGCTCACGCTACATGCACGCGAATCTATAGGTTTAAGAAATATCGATTTGGCCGTCTGGACAGGAGGCTGAAGATGCCTGGAGCAACCCTCGCGTTCAACGACACAGTCGGCAATACCATCCCCCCCGATACCTCGCATGTGAGTCAAACCGTTGCAACTGGAAAATTGACGGATCGACTGCTGACCCTCTGTCCAGGCCGTGAGTGTCTCGCTACCGACATGGGAGTCGAACGTGGGCTACGAGAAGGGTGAGAGATGGGTCACCGACAAGATGAAATGCGGCTACCCTAGGTAAGGCTCCTAATGTTGTATGTGGCGCTTGGTGACTAACGTCCTGATAGATTCTTCATTCACCCATTGATTCAGGATCTGGCATCAACGATCGTGGCACTGCATGGCTCGACCAAAAGCGAGAAGGCTATGCTGTTTCCCACGCACAAAGCAGCAGTACGATGTGTCGACTTCATTGTTGACAAGAATCAGACGGCAGATCAGTCACTGATTCGCATCATCGACTTCGGCCCCATAGCAGCACTGCCATCAGTAGAATCTACAGGCAAGGTACTGCCTCGAATCAGTGCCGTCATCTACCCGAACGAGTTCTGGCCAAGCGCGAAGGTGTACTGGCAGCACAGTGGCGATGGCATCTCGAGCCGGCGTGCCGAGGTCTGTTCGAAAGCTCTCGCTGAGCATACGATGTCGAGGCGAAGTTCACCTGGCCATTCGCCACCTCGCAAAGTCAAGGGTCCGCGACGGTACCAGAGACCCATGTCGACCGACGATGCCAGTGTCAATATGCCCACTAACGGGAACTTGGACGATCACGATACCAATGGAGTCAAGCAGCTGGATTCTGTGCTGTTTGTGGAAGAGCGATTCGGTCGGAATCTAGACGTCAGCTTCGCATGCGCATGCAAGCTGGCAGTCCGTAGACGCATCGCAGGATCACTGACGAACGCCAGTGAGATTCCTGAGTCTCTCAATCACGGCCCTACTGGACACGCAGGCCGATCACGAGATGTTCCTGGCTTTTCGGTCGACGATGTGTACCTGTTTTCCACTGGCATGAATGCGATCTTCACATCGCACAGGATAATGCGGCTCGCGCGTGGCGAGATGAAGAGCATCATGTATGGATTTCCCTATGTCGATACACTCAAGATTCTTGAAAACTGGGGAGCTGGGGTTCTGTTCTTTGGTATGTCTTCAGCCGCTGAGCTTGACGATCTGGAACGACGTCTCGGGGCTGGCGAGCGGTACCTTGCATTGTTCTGCGAGTTTCCAGGGAACCCACTACTCACCACTCCCGATCTGAAGCGCATACGAAGACTCGCAGACAAATACGACTTCGGCGTGGTCGTCGATGAGACGATCGGCAACTTCCTCAATGTGCACGTGCTTCCGTACGCGGACGTGGTCGTGAGCAGCTTGACCAAAATCTTCAGCGGAGATAGCAACGTGATGGGCGGATCACTCATTCTCAATCCGCGGTCACGCTACTACGAGACACTGAAAGATGTCATGAGCGTCGAGTTCGAGGACAACCTATTCGAAGAGGACAGTGTGTATCTCGAACGCAACAGTCGGGACTTCATCAGCCGTATCCAGCGTGTCAATTATAATGCTGAGATGGTTGCTGATACACTACGAGCGCATCCAAAGATTAAGCAGGTCAATTATCCGAAGCACAGCAGCACTCGACAGCACTACGAGGCATGTAAGTTGCCTGACGGAGGGTATGGTGGGTTGCTGAGCTGCACGTTCTACAACTTGGACGAAGCCGCGGCTTTCTACGATCATCTCGATACGCAGAAGGGTCCAAGTCTGGGAACCAACTTCACGCTCAGCTCGCCCTTCGTGATACTGGCCCACTTCAATGAGCTAGACTGGGCAGCTAAGTACGGATGCGACGCTAGTCTGATTCGTTTCAGTATCGGGCTGGAAGATACTGGTGCCCTGAAGGCCTCCTTCGACTCTGCGCTTGCATCCATCGGCAGCAGGGAGGACTGAACTCTGAAGTCTGGAGCGCTAAGCTTCATTGCGTACTGCTCAATTCTGCGTCAACAATCCGAAGACCAGCTTGTCACCACATCCAGCACCTGCAGTATCCCTCAGATACGCCATCACCTCTCTCGGCCCACCATAGCCCCCGAAAGGAGCGCCTTCTCCCAGCGGGATCGCGAAATGCCCCACATTACCGGGCAAAAGTACCATTGCCTGCACCTGATCGACGTCCAGCTCTCGCTCTTCACCAGCCTCGCACACAACCTCCCGCCACTGCTCCCGCCATCGCACGCTCGTCCTCGGATCTAGCTGCCTTAGACCATTCTCCACGACCTTCTTCCTCTCCTTGTAAGTCTTGACTTGCAGGATCTGCGTCAAGGCCCGGACATTAGTGAGTGCGAGATACCACTCAAAAGTCGCTAGATCCAGCGCATCACTATGCCATCCGCGGAGCGTACGTTCCAGGAAGCCCGCATATGAAGGGCGGTGGAGCAGCTGCTGGACTAGCCAGGAGATAAATGGGAGGGCGGACTTGGCTGCTTGATAGTGAGCGGGTGGATACATTGTCTCGAAGTATGAGAAGTCGAGCTCCGAGAGCTGCTCGGTGGGAGGATGGCGGAGCCCTTTGAAGCATTGCGACCAGTAGTCGCTGAGTACCGATAAGGATAGCGTGAGGCCCTCGTGAAGGTCGTCGAGGCTGGCTCCCCAGCCGAGTCGTACGTAGTGATCATTCAAACTCGCCGTATGCGGTAGAATCTCCTTGATCAGATACTTCGCAATCGCCTTTACGCATTTCCCAACCTCAGCCCTCCTCCTCCGTTGATTCAGAATGTAGGCATATGTCACAGGGTTTCGGGGTGGACTTATAGCGAGCTGGAAAGGCGCGACGTGCAGGGTGTAGCATCTCCGAGGTATTTCGCCCGACCAGAGCAGATTGTTCGAGTGTTGGTTCCAGAGCCGAGCATTAGCCAGATCAGCCCAGGAGAGTTGTGCGAAGATTGCGGAGAGGAGCTCGATGGGTAGGCCGAGGAGACCTGTTGCACTGTCTCCGAATGGTGTCTTGATGGGCTGCTCGAGGCACGAGTCGTTCCGGGCTTCAGTTGATGCCATCGGAAATCACCCAGAACAGTAGAATGCAGATACCGAGGAACGAGATGTGAGGAATTGACACTGTATCACTACGAGAAACATTGCCCATATGCCGCGCGACACGATGGTAGTCTGGTAGACAAACTCCAATACGAATGGACATAGTTCATGCTGTAGCAATGGCGGAGCTACCACATCGGGCGTTGCCGATAAATCACTGGCGCAATACGTGAGTTCGACTGACAGCTTCCCTTGCTACGTGCTGAAGTTGACTCGGCCGTTAAATAAAAGCATCGCAGTGAGACTACGGCACGCCAGGACCGATAAGGCAAGCAGTAGCCTTCGTAGAAAATGAAATGAATGTACTATCAGCTGTGATGAGCACTCTAGATCCATCCTCTAGATCCACTCCCTCCTTCCCCTCTCATCATGCACGCTCATCGGCGCACTAATCACCGGCCCTCTGACCTCCTGCAACGCAATACCCGACGTGCGATCCGGTTGCTTCCTGCCCCAAGGCACCCTCGCACTGTCCCTTACCCGCTCGCTCTCCGCCACCCGTCCAGCGAATACAAAAGACAAGACCCGGAAGCCGATAGACACCAAGATCAAGCAAGTAGTCGCCCAGCTCAACTGCACGAGCTTCCCCACCTCTCCACTCACTGCGATGGAGGCGAAAATGCCGTTGATCAGGTGTCTCGCGCCGACGGCCACGCCGTGGGTGATCGAGGATGCGAGGCCGAGGAAAAGGAAAGCTGTGCCTAGGGCGCAGATATTGATCAGCGCCACCCTCCTGCTCGTCGGCCTCACCATCCCCACAACTCCACATCCAAACGCGATACCTGTGAGCACGACGGCGATCCAGTACAGCACCCTCACCAGCTGCAGCGGATTGATCGCCGAGTGACTGGAGCAGGTGTTCGTGACGCGATGCACAGGCTCGTCACCGTAAGCAGCGCCAACAGTAACGTTCGTGCCGTTCTTGAACGCATAGTCTCCGTGGCAGGTCGAGGAGATGTAGATTGCGTACCAGCCCTCCAATTCCAGTCCCTCGATTGCAGAATGATAGGCTTTATTGACGGCTTTGACGATGGAGGTTTCGGCGGATGCGAGGGCGCTGTTGACGGCGCTGGAAGCTTTCGCTTCGGCGCTGGAGACTTTGAAGGAGGCTACGGACTCGATTGAAGCGGCTTTTGACGAGGGCGCGGCTTCAAGGGAAGCGGCCTTGGACGATAGTGCGCCGGTGGCGGAGCTCGCCGCACCACCAGCCTTCGAGGTCAAGGAGTTGAGCGCGGAAGCGACGTCACGACCCTCCAGCGCGGCGATCGGGGCGGACGTGATATGCGGTGTCGTCACCTCGAAGACCGGCGCCGGCGTCTCCGCTGACACAGGCTCGAGGACCGTTGTCGGTACAGCTAGCACGCTAACCGGCTCACGCCTCTTATCATGGATCGACGACAGATTGAAGCCCTCGATCTTGTCATTTACCTTTTCGAGGATGTCCTCGCCGATCCGCGAGGTGTTGAGGGTGAAGACGCTGTAGTCTTCCATCATGCCTGCCTTGCTGCCTGCGAAGATTAGGAGGAAGGAGAGTAGGAAAGCAATGGCTGTCAACGTGAAGGGAAGGGCGAGGAAGAGACGGACTTTGCCTGCGCCGGTCATGAATTGCTTGGGCTTTGTGGGGAGCTGGTCGTTGCCATTTCGTCGCGCGTTCACGATGTTGAGGGCTTTCTTGCCAAGGGTCAGGGCGGCGAGGACAGGGAAAGGCATATTCGTGGTTTCAAAGGGATCTCCTGGTCAGGCTCCGGGTTGGTTCGCTGCTAGAATCTTGATATTGTGCGAGAAGATGTGCGCACAGCTCTTGCGATTAGTAGGAGGAAAGGTAGAGCGCGCAGCGCCGAGAATGCCGTCGATCGTTGTATAGTGAATCAGAATGGGAATACTATACAGTTGTAGTGACCACCTCGCGGTCGGCTCTCGAGTGAGCAGTTTAAACGACAAAGGGCAGTCAATAGACAAACAAGACCATGTGCGTGACTACAAGCGCAATGTTCCCGCAGCCAATGGCCGAAAAGCAAAGTCGTGTATAAGTGGTGGTGTCGGCGGTCGAACAATGAAGGTGCCTGGGATTCACAGCTCCTTTGTCTCGGGCGAGCATTGTCGTAGATCTGGCGGCCAGATACGCGACGCTGATGTCTTGGAATCGAAGTGTGTCGTACAGGTGATGCCGGTTATGACCAGACATCTGCATGTTCACGCTTACTGACGCTTGCTTGCTCGCCCTCGATCGCACAGAGGCTGACTCAGATGGCAGGCAAGATCGACGATGCGAAGCTTGTTAGTCCCATCGCCACAGTCTTACAATGGTATCCCGGAGATCGCATCTCCAACATGGGATGAGGTACGCGCGCGCAGAGGCGCGGTTGAGAGATAACAGCTTCTGTGATTGTGCTATCTTACACTGTACATGTGGTCGATAGTCCTCCGTCTTCTAGTGGTCACTACAGGTATCTCATCGGCCCTGCTTTACCCACGCCTGCACACTTTCCACAACACCCTCCACCTTGTCCTCAGCCATCGCCAGCCCCATCTGACTATGTGCCTTGCCCGTCTCCCAGAAGTGTGTGACTCCGTCCCTAATCCTCAGATGCTGATCCCTGACAACCGGGAATCTGCTCTCATACTTCCAGATCAGATTCCCGACATTCTCGGATGTCCGCGGGATCACATAGTTGGCGGTAACTACACCAGTGATGATAGGCGTAATGAATCGGAAGGCGATATTCCGATTCCGCGACACGATTGACCCAGCCATTGCCGCGACGAGCACATATATCCCGCCCGGTAGCAGCTTCTCGTTTGACTCTTTTGGTGGCGCCAATGAGCGGATCGTCGTGGCTAGACTGTCTTCTGCGGACAGCACGCGCGTGAGGCCATTGTTGACTGATTGCTCGGCTGACGCTGCGTAGCCGTGTAGGAAGAGGCGAGAGCGTGCTATTTGCGCGGCGAGACGATCTGTGGGTGAGGGACCGCGGGTTGGTGAGGCTGCAGCGGCTTCCTTTTGGGGCGTGGTTGTGAGGCCTGAGGCTGGGGCTGGGGTTGTCGCGGCGATTTCGCGGATGGAGGCGGAGGAGGGGGTGTCGTAGATAGGTCGTCGGCGTCGCTGAGTAGATGTCAGTATGGCGAGGTGCGAAGGTGGTGAACAGAGCGTACGAGAGCTGCTAGAGAGTCTGTAGGAGGTTTTTCGGCATAGGCTGTTCGGCGGGGGACTAGGGCCATGCCTGCTGCGAGGCCGACGAGCGGCACGAGGGGCTGGGAGAGTTAGCATACTATGGGAAGCGTTCGCACTCAGAGTTTTGCTTACCTGGTGTAACAAGGTAGCCGCCATTGCAGATGATGGCAGGGGAGCAGCACGACGCTGGTTAATCCCAATGGCGCGCGTGAGGTTCGAGCCCCAACTTCAACTTCACTCCCAGGAACAAGGTTCAGCGGCACGGTCCGCACAGATATGTCCACAGTATCACATGCCAGAGGAACGTCGCTCGAGATGCTAGACTACAACGATGATCACAAGAGCGTCGCCGTCGCCATGGACCTGCGCGAACTGTCTCCGCCAGCAAGTGCGACTCGCACGGCGATCACTGGTCACCTCCGCCACCTCTCGCGGCGCCGCAGCGGCAGCGCTGAAGCCGGAGGAGGACTACGCCCCCGTCCTTCGATCTGCTCCAAGCATAAGCCACGATGATCGCAGTCTGAAGCAGATCTTCGACTCGCCAGCGTTCTGGAAGGACTTCAGCGCGAGGACGCGGCATCAGCAAGATGGCAGGAGCGCTGGACTGTTCCAGAACAAGTACCTCACGAAACCATCCGGCTTCCAGGACTTTGCCTCCGTTACATTACGGAAGTGTCAAAGGATCGTCGATGGAGTACTCAAATACTCGACGGTAGACGAATACAAGCGCATTGTGCGCGACCTGGATCGTCTGTCCGATCTGCTCTGTCGCGTGATTGACCTCAGCGACTTTGTTCGCTCGGTACACCCAGATCGGGAGGTACAGGATGCGGCAACGCAGGCTTACAGCATGATGTTCGAGTACATGAATGTGCTCAACACCACGCCTGGTCTAGAGATACAGCTGAAGAAGGCCGCATCCATGCCAGAGGTCAGCAGAGGTTGGAGTGAGGAGGAGCGGACTGTTGCAAATATCCTAATGAAAGACTTTGCAAAATCTGCCATTCATTTGCCCGAAGCTGAGAGACAGGCATTCGTTGATTTGTCGAATGAAGTTGCGCAGGTCGGGACGGAGTTTGTGGACAACATGGCACCTGAGACGCCGTACTTGCGAATGCAGGGCCATAAGCTGAAGGGTATGGACCCGATGGTCGTACGGCGATTGACAAAATGGGGCACGAGCAATGTACCTACGACGGGTATGCCGGCTGCACTAGCACTGCGAACAGTAGACGATGCGGACACGCGAAAGGAGATCTATATGGCCAATCGCACGTCCGCGCAAGACAATCTGCACCGTTTGGAGCAGATGCTGAAGCGGAGAGCTGAGCTAGCCAAGCTCAGTGGTTACGAAAGCTTCGCGCACATGGCACTCGAAGACAAGATGGCAAAAACGCCCGAAGCCGTCCTGTCTTTCCTCAACGCCCTGTCTCAAGACAATAAACCCCGCGTCGCAGACGAGATGCGCGATCTCCTAGATCTCAAGCTTGCAGACGCGCACTCTTCAGCCTTGCCGCAAAATCTCGAACCCTGGGATAGAGACTATTACACCTCACGCCTCGTCTCCACGCTGCGCTCTCGCGCCCGCACCCAGGACACCCTCTCCGCCTACTTCTCCCTCGGCACGGTAATGCAAGGCCTCTCCCGCCTTTTCCACCGCCTATACAACCTCCGCCTTGTGCCCCACGAGACTCTCCCAGGTGAGACGTGGAATCCAGATGTCCGGCGCTTGGACGTCATAGACGACACCGAAGGCCACATAGCAGTGATCTACTGCGACCTCTTCGGTCGCGAGGGCAAATCGCCCAACCCAGCACACTTCACACTGCGCTGCTCCCGGCGCATCTCCGAGGAAGAGATCGCGGAAGCAGCTTCCCTTCCCTCTTCCTCAGCGTTCCCCGACGCTTTGAGCGCAGCCAATGACGGTCTTGCCACGGCTCCGAATCGTAACGACAACAACGCCCCCTACCAACTCCCCACCATAGCCCTAATATGCGACTTCCCCTCCTCCCCTTCATCCCGCCCAACACTCCTTTCCCACAGAGATCTCACAACGCTCTTCCACGAAATGGGCCACGCCCTCCACTCCATCTGCGGCCGCACAGCCCTACAAAACGTCTCCGGTACCCGCTGCGCGACAGACTTCGCCGAACTGCCTTCGGTGCTCATGGAGTCCTTCGCCTCAGACCCCGAAGTCCTAGGCCTCTACGCACGACACTGGGAAACCGACGCGCCCCTCGATCCTGCACGCGTGCGTGAGAGGGTTGAAGCCGAACGCCGCTGCGCGGGCGCGGAAGTCGAAGGGCAAGTCTGCATGGGCGTGCTGGACCAGCGTCTGCACTCCTCTTGGCCCGTCTTCCAGACCTCTCCAAGCACGATGGCATCCACGCGGGTATACCAGGATGTCTGGCGCCAGTACTCCACTCTCCCTGAACCTCACGGCACAAGCTGGCAGGGGTTCTTCGGGCACCTATACGGCTACGGCGCGACGTACTACTCCTACCTCTTCGACCGCGCGATCGCGGGGAAAGTCTGGAGTGATGTATTCCAGCGCTCTGGACGAGGAGCGTTGGATCCAGCTGCTGGAGCGAAGTTCAGAGAAGAAGTGCTAAGGTGGGGTGGAGGGAGGGATGGCTGGAGATGCGTCGGAGGCGTATTGGGTGATGGTGTGGTGAGGGAGGGCGGGAAGGAGGCGATGGAGCGAGTTGGGGGATGGGGTGTGCATCAATGAGGATGAGTCCTGTTGGACATGGTAAAGATACAATGTAAGAGGCATATATGTACAAGAACAATGTAGAAAACGCTCTCAGCCTCAAACCCCAGCCCTTCTCCACACGCCCATATCGCCCTCGAGTAAGTGCATCGACTTCTAATCAACGCTCCCCTCAACCCCACTCTCCTCCCTCCCGTTCCTCCCATTCCTCCCCACCCCATCCCCTCCTTCCCCTTCGTACTCACTCCCCTCCCCCACCACACTTCCAGCCCTCGCCCTCTCCTCCTCAAGTCTATACCTCAGCTCCTCGTTCTCCAGCCTCCCCTCCTCCAGCCTCTGCCTCGCACCCCTGCGATCCAACAACCTAGCCTCCCTCTCAGCTTTCAGTCTCCGCTCCATTTCCTTCAGTCGGTGGATCCACCTCTGCTCGCTGGGCTGGATAGGTTGGGAAGGGATCAAGATATTGTTCTGAGTTCGAAGAGGAGGAACGGGCGGCGCGTCCGCAGCCCCGGTGGGCGAGGGAAGCTGCTCGACGGCGGAAGTAGAGTGGTGGCGCAGGAGCTGGGACATTATCGCCCGCGCTGGCGAGGCCGTCTTTGGAGAAGCGGCGGTGTTGAGCGATGAATTCGTTGCGTTGGAGCTACGGCGCTCCGCTGGGTCGCGACCAAGGCCTACTTGGGCGTGCTGGTGTGCATTTAGAAGTTGCTGCGCCATGGCTGACGGGTGCTGGCGGTGGAATTTTAGCTCAGCTTTCAGAAGCTTGATCTCAGACTTAAGCTTGTTGGCTTCGTCGTTGTTGACGCCTTTGATGGATTTGGAGCTCATACTTCGGTTGGCTTGGGGTCGATTCTGAGCTGCTTGGATGGCTGCTATTGTCGCTTCGTCCGCAAGGCGGGCTTGGGTGTCTTTCACTGCTCGCTCTAAAGTGTCCATCCGCCGCATGCGGAGTTCGAGGTTGTGTTCGAGGGTTTGGTAGTCCTTCTTGAGCTCTTTCTCGGTACTGCGAATGCGGACCTTGAAGTCTCCGAGGAGGGACTCGAGTTTCTTGACTGCTTGCAGGATATTCTTGTTAAAGTTCGGTAGGCTGCGGGAGATCACTTCCGCAGAGGGTACTTCGCCATTCACGAGGGCGTGCGAGGAGGCCCAGTCTTGACCACACATTGTCGATAGGCGGTGCCAGAGGGCGAGCAGCAGAGTGTTGCGCTCGGACAATTGGTCTTTGTACTGCGTCTCAAGGGCGGACATCTTGCGCTTATCCTGGCTGTACGCGGTTTCGAGCTCGAGGACTCTGGACTCATGCTGCGCGATGGTGCGCATGTGCGATGCTTTGCCCCTCGAGTCCTTCTCGAACTGCTCCAGGTCGTGCTTACGTGCTCCACGTTCCTTGTCAAGCAGGTCAGAAAGACGACGCGACTCAAGTGACGTGCTCTCCAGCAAGCCATCGCGATGCCTGAGCAAGCGATCCTTGTCAGCAGCGTCCATCTTCGTTCGATCAAGCTGAGTTGCCGTCTGTTCAAGATCTCGCTGCAGCCTCTCAATCTCACTAAGCCAGCTCTGCTTCGTGCCATTCGCGTCGCCCAATGCATGTCGCAGGCTTTGCTCAAGCTCATCCAGCTTCTGTCGCCAGGAGCTGGACTCGACTTCCTTGGAACTGAGGTTACGTCTCAGCTTCCTGAGCTCGTCTTTCGTCTTCGCACTTTCGATATTGAGATCATCAAGAACCTTCTGCACTTCCTCCTTGCTCTGGTTCTCGAGTACGTCTCTCTGTTGCCTCTCCTGCACGATCTCATCCTCCAGGTCACGCATCTTCTCCTGCTCGTCCTGAATGGATTGCTGCGCAGCATTGAGTGCGTCCTCGAGCTCGCCGATCTTGATCTTGTCGCCCTCTTGCTCTTCACGCAAGAACGTGATCTCGCTATGTAGACTCTCTTGCGTGACCTCAAGCTTGCGGTTCTTGTCAGCGAACTCCTTACACTTCTCTTCCCACCTTTGCAGCTCCTCCTCCGCTTCACCAAGTTGCTGCTCGAGTGTCTCAATGGTGCGCACGTTAGCCTGCTTCTCATCTTCGAGACTCATGACGCTTTGTGTGATATCTCTGAGCTCGCCCTGCAGACCCTTGTACCCATCAGTGGCATGCTCGAGCTTTGTCGACGTCTTCTGATGCCGCTTCAACGCATCCTGAAGCTGCGCCGAAAGCTGCTGAACCTCCTTCTCCAGGCGATCGATCTCGGCCATCGCTTCCTGCTCGAGCTTGTCATACTCGGCTTGCAGCTCTTCAGCACCCTGCAGAGCTTCGTCGCGTTCAGCTACAAGTGCCTTGAGGTCTTCGTTTGCTTCTGCGAGTTCTTGCTCCATCTCCTGGAAGTCGCTCTCAAGAGCTGTCACATACTGCAGATGCGTATTGTGCGTCCTCTCAAGCTCTTGGTATTTGAGCTTCATCTCGGCATTCGAATCGCGGAGCTGGCCTTCCTTCTTATCCCAGTCATCACGCTCAGCCTCAGTAACAGCAGTGTGCTCGCTTGCTCGAGATGGCGCACGATTGTGAGCCCGCGAAATTGATCGCTCGAAAATACTTTCGCCAGCCACAGATCTTGCTCCGTCGCTCTTGCGTTGTAGCATCTTCAAGTCCTCAATCTCTTGTTGAAGCCTCTCGCGCTCGCGGTTTCGGGACGTCAGCATACTAGTCTGCGCCCCCAGATCACGGCGGAGATCAGCATTCTCGTGCTTGAGCTGCTCGACCATTGTGTGACTCGAGTCCGAGCCATTGACCCCGTTGGTGTACTCAGACTCGTTGTCACCCTGGCCATAGCCGCGCGTGCCATTGCGCAGGCCCCTGCGATCAACGCGGTTCACAGCAGGTGATGCTCGCTCAATCCGCATAGACGTCAGCTCCTCTCTTAGCTTGCGCAGATCCTCCTCAGCCTGCTCCCTCCGCCCAGTCTCAGCATTGAGCAAATCTTGCCACATTTCCATCGTCTCCTGCACGCCTGAATTGCTCTCCGCTCGGTTCCCGGCCATGCTGCGCATGTGCTCGGCCATCTTACGCTTATCGAGCTTCTCCGTCAGCATTTCCTCCTTGAGCGTAGTCACTTCGTTCTCGGAATGATCAAGTTGTTGGCGAAGATACAAAATCTCTTCGTGCATCTCAGCCTGTAGAGTAGGATCCTCGTCGTCAGAGTCGATGAGTTTGTTTGCCTTCTCGCGTTGCGCTTCAGCCAATGTGTCCTCGAGCTCTTTGGCTTTGCGCTCGAGCTCCCTCATACGCCTACGAAGCGCTTGGGACTCTTTACGCTCATTGGCAAGATCCGTCTGGCATTGAACGTTCTTGTCGATCAGCTCCTGCAGACCTTCATCGGAGTGACTTCGCAATGCAGAGTCAAGAAAGTGAATCTTGAGTTTGAGGTCGAAGTTCTCCTTGCTTAGCTTGTCGATCTTGCCATTCTGCTCCTTGAGCGTCAGAGTCCTACGAGGTCGATCTCCGACTGTTGCTGGTGCGCCATCTGATGATGCAGGCCGCCGGTCAGGCATTAGCGAAGGGTTGCGGGCTCGGAAGTCTCGGGCGATCGTCTCGGGGACTTGTATGCTCTCTACACGCTGTGCAAGAACAGTGTCCGTTGGTGCGTCATGATGTGACATATTTGCTCGAGGCGTGACTGGCTCGGTCTCCTCGAACCTCGTCGACAGTCTATCGCGATGAAACGGCGTGGCTCCGGCGCCCGCGAGCCTGCCAAGTGTTGGGAAGTTCTCGCCATCTCGGGTCATAAAGGACATCTCGCTTGCCATGCTTGGGAGGCGATTGAGCAGATTCGATGCTCGCATGCTGCTGTTTACAGAGCTGCTCTCAGGTCGAGCGCCACCTGTCTGCAGTGCGTAGTCAACGCCCAGAGTCGTATCGCTGCCAGAAAGCTGCGAAGAAGTCGTCGCCGTTGACGTACTAGACTGATGGCTTTCGTGTCGCGTATCGAAGAAGCTCGGTCGCAGTCTTCGAGGTGTGCTCATCTGTGATCCACTGACAGATCCGCCATGTCTAGATTGTGGTGATAGGTTGTCCCGCGCAGTAGGCGTGCCAGCTGAGCCCGGGGAGAGATGCACCTGTGGGTTATTCTCAGGCGTGCTAGATCGGAACCCATTCGGTGTGCTTGGCGGGCTCGACCGCATGGATTCTTCCATCGATTGGTCTCCGTTGGTATTGGACGAGTCCCCATTGCGCTGCACTGATCGAAGTGAGGCCGCCTCCGCTGGCGACATCGACGCAGCCAAGCTCTCTGCCGGGTCGCTGGCCTCTGCATTTGCCGAGCGTTTCAGATGACTTGATTGCGGCGTGTCGAGCTGTCGCCTTGGAGCAGACATCTGCGAGCGATCGTACCCGGAACCTGGACGGGACGATGAAGCCTTAGCTGAACTGCTCTGTGGACGTCTCTCCTGGTCGCCGAGCTCCAGATATGTGTCATCCGCGCCTGCGTTCGCATCTCTTTCAGGCGCAGGCACAGTCTCCGGCAGGAAGCTCGACTCGTCCTCCATCAAATGTCTCCGCATAGCCCACTCGTCCAAGCTGTTCGCGCTGTCGCTATGCACAAGCCTGTCGCTCGGCTCATCCGATCGATGCATGTAGCTCGGTGTGTCCCGCAAGAAGCTGTTCTCGTCCACCGGTAAAGTCGACAGCTCACTGTCCTTGCGCTCGAATGTTTGCCTCGCTCGCTCGTCGCTGTAAGCGCGTCCTGAGCTTGGCGAGTCCATCGTGAAGTTCTTCATATCCACGCTCATCCGACTGGCGCGCATCTCCAGCTTCTTTGGTTTGCGCCGCGCCGGGCTGCTCGAAGTGCTGTCACGGCCACTGCCACTCATCGTGTCGCGGTGATGGCGAACGGCTCAGGCATTGGCTGTCGCTTTGCACGTCAAGGTGCGATTGTTTGCCCAAAGGACGCGATTGGCTTCTCAATGCTGTTCGAGTGCTACCTGACCGTTGACGAGGGGAGCGTTTCATGATATCAACGGCCGAACACGATCGACACACAGGAGACGCGCTAGGCACGCGAATGTGGAGTAAAGTTCAAGTCAGGGGTGCAGGGTGTTTGTTGCACAGACCCTCGAAGACAGCGACATCAACCTCATGTTCCACGGTATATCTACCTCACTCGCATTCCACTGTCGGCATGGATGCTAATCAGCCTCTAGCACATTCGTGTTAGGCTCCACAAGCGTTCGGAATCGAAGTCATGCTCTTCCAGTACACTCATCTTCCTGCCGGTCATATCCGCCTACTCAGGCGTAGACTTCCATTGCCGGACGGCACACTGACCTACGAGATACACAACACCCCAGCCAATGTCGCGCCGCCTCACGCTGTCATCGACACGCGGTCACAGTTGCAGCAGCACGATCAGCCCGTGCTAGTCAACGGCCGGACATTGACCGTCAGCGAGCCCGCACTAGATGGCCTACGAGAAGTCGAACGCCTCAACGCCTACGAATGGGTCTGGGTAGACGGCATTTGCGACAAGTAGATCGATCTATCGTATGGTATCTCCTCCGAACCTCCAAATCTCCACTTCCGCTCAGACAGCCTCCATGAACTGCACATGATGCATCTCAATGCCCTTGCTCTCCCCTCTCAGCATGCCGATATTCTCCCTGAAAGCTGATGTCTCCCTAAACTCCATATGCTTCACCTTGCTCTCCCATCCCAGCACCAATACCCCGACCTGCCCTTTCACGCCGTCGCGCTCTGACTCCTCGTAGCTTACGCCTAGTGCGCCTCCGATATACCCAGCAGCATGCTCTTTCAGCACTGGCTCGATCTTGAGCGCGTCGGAGACGTATGACTTCGGCGGAGTGCCGTTGAAGTAGAATGACGCGACTTCTGTGCACGGCGCGCCGAGAGCTGTGGCGACGGAGGAGTATGGCTCGAAGTCTACGTGCACGATCGTGGGTTTCGATGCGAGAATCTGGCCGAACTTTTTCTGGAAGGGGCCGTAGGCGTCGCTGCCTTGGAACTTCTTGTGGGCGTCGATGGATTCCCAGACTGTGAGAGGGTCAGTGATCGCTGCACTCAGGATAGAGGCGGTAAATGTACTGATGAAGAGCTGGAGCAGGCCAGGGTTCTCGATCTGCAGACCAAAGTGAACCCCCTGTGCACCGGGCTGCTGCTTGATAAGGTCGATGTTCTCACTTAGTACTTTTGCGGCGTTGCTGTCAGGATCGCCGATATCTGCGCCTTCGGCGAGGGGGAAGACGACCACTTCGATTGTGGAGGGCATCGTGGGTAGTGTAGAGATTGAATGATGCAGGAGTTCTGATTGTAGGCCGCAATATGTTTCCACTCAACTTTCGGAAGCTATATACTGCAGCATGGCGGATATCCGCTAGCTCATATGCGTGCAATGCTGTCTGCCAGCCGTGGTGGCTGATCTGACTACATGCACGGCTCACCTCCAGGACGGGTACGCCTCTGCATCTGGCAAGCGCTCTGTAGGCTGAGCCGCATCAACAAGGTACCGGGGAGAATCCGCTGAATCTTGCTAGGTGTTTCACATGACGCTCTCACTGTGTTCATCGCCTTCAGTCGCCCGTGAACGCATCCCCCACCATGCAACGTCATCAAGTTGCCCCTCGTCTCGGCGAGCAACTGTGAGGACTGGGCGACTCGAAGCCATAGCAAGGCGTAATCGAACTTGACTAGGTACTGGTCCAGATGGTCTGTCGTGTGATCGTGCAGGACACTCGCTCCTGTCCGCATAGCTGTTGCTCACCTCACTTTGTCTTCAGTGCTCTGTTTTGACCCGGGAGGCTGGGACAACTTTCATGCTCGGCTCTCGGAGCTGAGTGAGCCGACGTCATGGTCGTCTTCGAATTGCGTTCGGTGATGATCCTACGAAGGCACAGTGCTCCACGTGGGTTCCAGAGACGCTAGGAGGAGGCGGAGTGTCTTCGCAGACGTCGTTGTTGTCTTTCTCAGGTGTGCGCTTGATCCATGTTCGCCACTTCCAGATCGTTGCGCATTCCCATACCCCTCACGCGAGCGATTCGCGTTTATCAACGACGCAATATTGCACATCGGTATTACACTTCGACAAGTTCGGGGGTAAGGAGACGGACTGTAAGACTTAAAGGAGCAATCTCTTCTACGACCATAATTACGGCCATTGTCATCTCAGGTGGTCTCGCATTTGGGGTTCAGCAATACGCGACGCCCGCAAAGCCGCAGGACACGGCCACAAAGGACGAGCACGCGACCAATTTCGAGTCCGCCGAAGCCATGGCGGCGCAAACGCTCCCTGGCCGACCAGGCAACCTCACCCCCGATCAGGAGGTCAAGCTCAAGGAGATGTGGTCGCAACTCCTGGACATCTACGGCGTGACCTCTTCCAACACAAACGGCGGCTCCTCCCGGCCATCACTCGACACACCCACGACTGGCACCAGCACACCCACAGCCAAACCCAAAAAGCGTCTCGGCCTCTTTGGCAGCAAGAAAGACAAGTCCGACCCTTCCACACCCAATGGCTCCGCCTCGGAAGGCGCAGACAACGACAAGCATGGCCAAAACCGCGAGTTTGCATCAGCAATCGCATCGCAAAGTCCCGAGGAGCTTCACCAAGCCTTCTGGGTTTTCGTCAAGATGGACAATCCTGATGCCCTGCTCCTTCGCTTCTTGCGAGCGCGCAAATGGGACGTCCATGCCGCGATCGTAATGCTCGTCTCCACAGGCCAATGGCGCACTAAAGAGATGCACGTTGACGATGACATTATGCTGAGAGGGGAGGCGTGGGCTGTGCGGGAAGCTGCTGAGGGGAGCACGGCGCAAGAGAAGAAGGAGGGTGAAGACTTTCTAGCGCAGTTGAGGATGGGAAAGAGTTTCTTGCATGGCATTGATAAGGAGGGAAGGCCATGTTGTTATGTAAGGTGTAGACTACATCGTGGCGGAGAGCAAACGGAGAAGAGTTTGGAGCGATTTACGGTGTATACTATCGAGACTGCAAGGTTGTTGCTGCGGCCGCCTGTTGACACTGCTGTGAGTACCTGCAAGTTGCGCCGGTCGGTGAAGCTTAGCAATACTGACACAACACCAGACCGTTGTTTTCGACATGACCGACTTCTCCCTCGCGAATATGGACTACACGCCAGTGAAGTTCATGATCAAATGCTTCGAAGCCAATTACCCCGAGTCGCTCGGCAGCGTGGTCGTCTACAAATCCCCTTGGGTCTTCCACTCCATCTGGAAAATCATCAGGGGCTGGCTAGACCCTGTCGTAGCCTCCAAAGTCCACTTCGCTAGTAATGTTGGCGAGCTTGAGACCTGGATACCCAAGGGACGAATACTGAAGGAGTGCGGCGGTGACGAAGACTGGTCATACACATTCCCCGAACCGAGCGCGGATGAAGAAAAGGTGCTGAATGACTCGCAAGGGAAGGAGGCTGTGCTGTCAGAGCGAAGAACACTCGCGAAGGAGTATGAGGAGGAGACTATTGCTTGGATCTCCGGGACCGGCGCTGCGAGCGAGAAGCGCGCTAATCTGACGACGCAATTAGAGGCCAGTTACTGGCGACTTGATCCCTTTGTCAGGGCGACGAGTCTATATGATAGAAGCCGGATTATTCAGCCTGGTGGAAAGCTGGAATTCTACCCTGGGCAGGGCTCGACTAATGGGGTCGGTGGGAGGGATCATGAGCTGGACTAAGGGAAAGCTGTACAGAACAGTAGTAATGTATGTCATTGCAGATCACTCACGCTCGTAAAAGTTCATCATCATCCCTCCGCCTGCGCGCACGATTTGGGGAAGCCTGTCTGCTCGCCCTGAACTGCAAGCATTTCCATGTCGTCTCCACCTCCTCATCTCTCCGCATCTAGATCTTCACCAGTGACACACAATTTCTCATACCCCATTCCAGGATCACGCGATTTCTGACGATTTCTCCACATGCCCCAGGGTCACGCGAGACCCGACTTTGAGCCGCAGTTGTGTTATGTCATACATAAAACAGCTTTCGCTTCGCTCGGCCTTGTCGATACTTGGCGTGTGTCCACGACTGGCTTGGCTGGGGACGAGCTTTTGGTGTTGCATCAGTATGCGATCGCAGTTGCGGTGGTATGCGACGATGAGCATGCCTTAGATGAGGTCGAGCGAGCAACGCTCAGAGAAGCATGCTTGTAGAGAGAAGGGGGAGGAAGTCAGGTGAAGTCGTGTAGAGGATGCGATGGCGCGGCCTTGGCAGGAATCTCGTCAGCAACGTAGGCGCGCCCTTCGAAAGACATCTAACGCCGTAGAATCAACATAAGTAGAATGCATGGAAACCGCCTGTCTGTCTCAACGTTCCCCTCCTTTCTGTTGGAGATGTGCTGCGCGATGCGACCCAAAACCGGGCGCGATGTATCGTGGCGAATTGTCGACGTCTCACAGCAAGATCACGTCTTGAACCCAGCCTACGCTTCCACCGACAACCTTTCGCCACTCCTCCCACCAACACGAATACAATGCAACGCTCTTATCATCGGCCAGTCCGTATAGAACCACTTGGCTCGCCTCTGCTATCTCTACTCCACGAACAACACCTTGGCCATAGATACCATTGCTTAGCTACAGAGCGATCGTAGCAAGAAGGCCCTGCAATAGGCTTTAACTCCGCGCCGCGACGTTGGCACCACATGGCAGACACGCCGAGATGTACCCTTCCAAGGATGACTTGACCTCTCATGGCAGGTCCAGCGGATCCATTATTGCAGCCAAGGCTTGCGGTCTTGGGTGGATTCATCGAGGGCTTGGCTGGGACGTCCACCACGGCGCGTTGCACCGATGGTCATAAGGACGGTTGGTGGCACTTCAATATTTCCTTGAAGTCTAATTTCCTCATCGCTGTTCGTGGTGCTAAGTGTCGTCGCGGAAGTTGATCTCTGCGCTGACAATCCGTTATGGCGACTTATGATGGCCCGACCGATTTTGAGAAGTCGGCTGGACAACACGGGAAGGGTGAAGGAAGCCCATTGTCGTACAGCCCGACGCGCGACGATGGCGATGCATACGATCTTGAGCGCCCGCCTCTCATGACCCGCCTGGGTCTGACACCGAGCAGTTTCAAGAAGCGCACACTCGCCGATGAGCACAACCAGCTTAATAAGACGCTCAAGACCAGGCATCTGAACATGATCGCTATTGGCGGCTCTATCGGTGCTGGTCTTTTCGTCGGTACAGGTTCTGCTCTGGCTCGTGGTGGACCAGCGTCGCTACTCATCTGCTATGGTAAATTTGGCAATGCGATAAACTAATGCGCCCGAGACTGACTCCACGGTACAGGTATCATGGGTGTCATGATATTCAACGTCGTCTACGCTCTCGGTGAGCTCGCAATGGTCTATCCTGTCTCTGGTGGCTTCTACACGTACTCCGTCCGTTTCATCGATCCTACATGGGGTTTCGCCATGGGCTGGAACTACGTCTTTCAATGGGTATGATCTCATGCTCAGATTACAAGCCAGCGTTCCACTAACATTGCGATCAGGCTATCGTATTACCACTCGAACTCGTCGTTGCGGGCTTGACGGTCAGCTACTGGGGAGTCGAACTCAATAATGCCGTCTGGATCACCATCTTTTTCTTGATAATCTGCGTTATCAGTCTGTTCGGCGTGCTTGGCTACGCCGAGGAAGAGTTCTGGGTCGCATGCTTGAAGCTAACCACGATCGTCATCTTCATCTTCATGGGTATCATCTTCGCTGCAGGCGGTGGACCCTCTGGAGGACTGTATGTCAATTTCCACCTCGGTAACAGGCACGAACCTTACTGACGCACTTTGCAGATATGGCGAATACTGGGGTATGCGCACCTGGTACAATCCTGGCGCCTTCTCCGACGGCTTCCCTGGTCTCTGCTCAGTCTTCGTGACAGCTGCATTCGCTTTCTCCGGAACCGAGCTTGTCGGTTTGGCTGCTGCAGAGTCCGAGAACCCGCAGAAGTCGCTTCCCAGCGCGATCAAGCAGGTCTTCTGGCGAATCACACTGTTCTACATTCTCTCGCTGTTCATCGTTGGCATGCTGGTGCCCTGGGATGATACACGCCTTCTCGGCAACGGCTCCTACCTCGATGTCAAGGCCTCGCCTTTCGTCATTGCGGCCGTCGACGCTGGTCTCCCTGCCTTCGCATCCTTTGTCAATGTGGTTATCCTCTTCTCCGTTGTCTCTATCGGCCTGTCTGGAGTGTACGGAGGCTCTCGCACGCTCACTGCCTTGGCAGAGCAAGGTTACGCACCCAAATTCTTCGGCTACGTCGACCGCGCTGGCCGACCACTCTGGTCTACGGTCTTCATTCTCGCTTGGTCTCCGTTGGCTTTCATGACGCTGTCCACTGGTGGCACCGTGGCATTCGACTGGCTGCAGTCGCTCTCTGGTCTTGCTGCACTCTTCACCTGGGGCTCGATCTGCCTGTCGCACATCCGTTTCCGCGCTGCGTGGAAGTACCACGGGCACACCCTCGATGAGTTGCCATTCAAGCATGTGTTTGGCGTGTACGGCTCGTGGGTTGGGCTCACGCTAATCTTTATCGTTCTGATTGCTCAGGTAAGTCTGTCAACACACATACTGCACCAGCGTAAGATACTGACTTTTATCCCAGTTCTACACCGCCATTCGCCCCATGACCGCCGAGGGCTTCTTCAAGTCGTACCTTGCTCTTTTCGTCGTCATCGCCTTCTACATTGTCGGCTACGTCTGGAAGCGCAAGACATGGTTGAAGCTGAAGGACATCAATGTCGATGCCGGGCGGAGAGAACTGGATTGGGAGCAGTTCGAGAAAGTTAAGGCGAAGAAGGCAGCCTGGCCCAAGTGGAGGCGGGCACTGGATATGTTCTTCTGAGGCATGGAAGCAGCTCCAGATGAGAAGAGGATGTAAAGCTTGGTAGTATGAAGATATGATATCGAATTATCAACTCACTGCTTCGTGCGACTTTGCGTCTCAACAGATGCCCTGATTGTGCTGTTGGCAGTGTTGCTGCCTCAGCGACACACCATTCCGCAGCCGCCGTAGGTGTGTTAAGATGAAGCACCACATCTAGCACGACGTCGCACATCCGCAAGTTACCGTGGTGCAGCCTCATTTGTCTACGTTGGTATACTTACGAGGGCCCAAATATCCTAGACATCTGGAGTAGGCGGAGGAATCTGCACACAATGATCAAGTTCACCAAGAAGGCTTGCCACAATGCCGTCTACTCTATTCATCATGTTCGCCATAGGGGTATATTCGTTGTAAGCCACATTCTTCGCCTGCGTCCAGCTCTACTATCACAGCATTTCTCACACCAGCGTCGTCTGCCCGCGCTCCGGATCACTCATGCGATGAATCGCCACATCCTCCCCAAGCACCACATTCCCCATGCTCTGCGGCGTGATCAGCACGAATTGCCTCCCTACACTTCGCCTTGCCGCCTGGATCATCATGCCCATGCTCGTGCTGCGATTGACGCTGTCCATGAAGACATCGAACTCGTCCAAGCATCTGATTGGGCTACCCATAGCCTCCCAGATACTCAAAAGCAAACAAATAGTTGAGTACGACTTCTCGCCACCGGACAGGGTTTGGGTCTTGCGACCGCCGTCAGAGCGGCGCGTGGAGTCAGGCTCGACAGAGATGTCCAACGTCTTGGCTTCGTGGGACATGAGGACGCGACCACGGAAGCGCCGCTCAGAGAGAAGGTAGGAGAAGGTGAAGCGGGCACGATAGGCGATGTAGCGAAGGAACATGCGCCAGCGGTACTTGCGTTCGGTCAGAGAGTTCTTCAGGGACTAGGATCTGGGTTAGCTTGATGTCTTGACATGACTGCGCTGACCGGGCTGGCTGACCTGGGACAGACGCTTCGTGTTCTGCTGCTCCTTCAGGATGTCACGAAGCTCCTTCTTAGCTCCTCTCCAGGCCATCGTAAGCTGCTCCATTGTGCCTCCTGCTTCGGCCTGAGCACGCTTGTAGTCGTCAATGAACTTCTCGAGGCGCTTGTCAAGTGTGGCCGCCGTGATGCCAGGCTCAAGTTCCATGCGTCGACAAATTTTCTCGGCCTCGCTGATGAAGTCTTCTTCCAACACCTTCTGCTGTCGGTCCCTCATGTCTTCGAACTCCTGCATGTTGCGCTTGGCCGCGTCGATCTCGTTGAGCGCTTCGTTCTTCGCTCTCAGAGCGGTGTGCCGGTAGGCTTCGAGCTGGCCTTTACGTCGCTCTGCTTTCTCGATCATCTTCACACAACTATCAGACTCGCGCTGGGCTTCTTCGACGCGCTGCTTCAAAGCTTTGGCTTTATCATTCAGCTTGTCTTTCTCCACGATCAAGTCCTGGAAGCTGGCAGCGGTGGCCTCGATATCCGCGACTGCGTTTTCCAACTGCCTCTGGAACTCCTGCAGCTTTCCATCTTGCGGGCGAGAGGTCTCGATCTCATTGGAGGCCTCTTCAACGGCATCATGTGCTTGTTGCTTCGCTACTCGCAAGCTACGCTCAGTCTTTTGGTGACGATTGACATCGTGCTGGGCAACTACAGAAGCACGTTCGGCTGTTTGGAGGGCCTGACGGAGGGTTTCCAACTCAGTCTTGAGCTGGCTGACATCCTCCTGCCTACTACGCAGCTGTGCAGCGTAGTCGGTCTGCATGCGCGCTTTCCCCTCCCAAGCGAAGATGGGGGAGGTCTTCGCTGCCTTTGACCCAGTTGTCTCATAGCGGACACCCGTATTGCGCTCACCGCCATGCGCAAGCACTGCTTTTATACCGTGCAGACGGGCTTGACTCAACTGGAACGCCTCCTTTCCATTCGCACAAAGTGCAGTATTCTCGGGTGCCTGGTTGATGATAATGGTGTTGCGTACCAGGTCGTTGCTAATCTCAAGCGCTCGAAGGATCGTCAAATACTGCGCGGCAGGCTCGTTGCGTGATATGTCGAATCGACCTGGGTTCGCGATGAATGAGGGAGCTTGGCACTTCTGCCGGTTCATGTGGGCTGTGAGCATTACTTGGTCTTCCTTGCAGGTCACTGCGAACGCTTCGAGCATGCCACCGAATGTCTTCTCAATGATCGAGCTCCACTCTGGCTTCAGTAGACGCACGTAGATGCCGAACGGACCGACAGGTTTCTGACGCCATCTAGTTTCGCTGTCAATCGCCCTTACCAAGTTGGCCATGTTCGGCCGAAAGCTGGCGAACTTCTGACCCTGTTGCTCTCTCTTCAGGCTTTCCAATCGGCCTTGCGCCCTTTCTAGCTCACTGCTTTGCGATTCCAGCGGGTCCTTCGCTGCCCCAGCGGCGGCTGCGGCAGCTTTCCTGTTTGCTTCCAAGGGAGGTAGAGCGGCACGATGAGCAAGCTCCTCTTGCTCGGCGGTGGCAGCGGCTTGCTTCAGTTCCTCCAGTCGCTCCATCCGCTCTACTTGCTCCGGTCCTTCAGCCTCTGCAAGCCTGGCCTGCTCTAGCGCGATCTCATCATCGAGGCGCTTCTTGTTGGCCTTGTTCCCATTCATATCCGCTTTTATGAGTCTCTCCTGCGACTTCTGCTCTGCAATTTCGCTCGTGTTGGCATCAAACAAAGCTTTCTCTTCGCGGTACAGTTGTTCTTTGGGCTCCAGCTGGGCTTGCGCCTCTCGAAGTACCCTCTGAGCCGCCTCATATGCTTGGTCGTGCCCTT
>KZ111199.1:42581-60707 GCA_002077045.2 Rachicladosporium sp. CCFEE 5018
AAGTACGGATGCGACGCTAGTCTGATTCGTTTCAGTATCGGGCTGGAAGATACTGGTGCCCTGAAGGCCTCCTTCGACTCTGCGCTTGCATCCATCGGCAGCAGGGAGGACTGAACTCTGAAGTCTGGAGCGCTAAGCTTCATTGCGTACTGCTCAATTCTGCGTCAACAATCCGAAGACCAGCTTGTCACCACATCCAGCCCCTGCAGTATCCCTCAGATACGCCATCGCCTCTCTCGGCCCACCATAGCCCCCGAAAGGAGCGCCTTCTCCCAGCGGGATCGCGAAATGCCCCACATTACCGGGCAAAAGTACCATTGCCTGCACCTGATCGAGGTCCAGCTCTCGCTCGTCACCAGCCTCGCACACAACATCCCGCCACTGCTCCCGCCATCGCACGCTCGTCCTCGGATCTAGCTGCCTTAGACCATTCTCCACGACCTTCTTCCGCTCCTTGTAAGTTTTGACTTGCAGGATCTGCGTCAAGGCCCGGACATTAGTGAGTACGAGATACCACTCAAAAGTCGCTAGATCCAGCGCATCACTATGCCATCCGCGGAGCGTACGTTCCAGGAAGCCCGCATATGAAGGGCGGTGGAGCAGCTGCTGGACTAGCCAGGAGATGAACGGGAGGGCGGACTTGGCTGCTTGATAGTGAGCGGGTGGATACGTTGTCTCGAAGTATGAGAAGTCGAGCTCCGAGAGCTGCTCGGTGGGAGGATGGCGGAGCCCTTTGAAGCATTGCGACCAGTAGTCGCTGAGTACCGATAAGGATAGCGTGAGGCCCTCTCGAAGGTCGTCGAGGCTGGCTCCCCAGCCGAGTCGTACGTAGTGATCATTCAAACTCGCCGTATGCGGTAGAATCTCCTTGATCAGATACTTCGCAATCGCCGTTACGCATTTCCCAACCTCAGCCCTCCTCCTCCGTTGATTCAGAATGTAGGCATATGTCACAGGGTTTCCGGGTGGACTTATAGCGAGCTGGAAAGGCGCGACGTGCAGGGTATAGCATCTCCGAGGTATTTCGCCCGACGAGAGCAGATTGTTCGAGTGTTGGTTCCAGAGCCGAGCATTAGCCAGATCAGCCCAGGAGAGTTGTGCGAAGATTGCGGAGAGGAGCTCGATGGGTAGGCCGAGGAGACCTGTTGCACTGTCTCCAAATGGTGTCTTGATGGGCTCCCCGAGGCACGAGTCGTTCCGGGCTTCAGTTGATGCCATCGGAAATCACCCAGAACAGTAGGATGCAGATACCGAGGAACGAGATGTGAGGAATCGACACTGTATCACTACGAGAAACATTGCCCATATGCCGCGCGACACGATGGTAGTCTGGTAGACAAACTCCAATACGGATGGACGTAGTGCATGCTGTAGCAATGGCGGAGCTACCACATCGGGCGTTGCCGATAAATCACTGGCGCAATACGTGAGTTCGACTGACAGCTTCCCTTGCTACGTGTTGAAGTTGACTCGGCTATTAAATAAAAGCATCGCAGTGAGACTGCGGCAGGCCAGGACCGATAAGGCAAGCAGTAGCCTTCGTAGAAAAGGAAATGAATGTACCATCAGCTGTGATGAGCACTCCAGATTCATCCTCTAGATCCACTCCCTCCTTCCCCTCTCATCATGCACAGTCATCGGCGCACTAGTCACCGGCCCTTCAAACTCCTGCAACGCAATACCCGACGTGCGATCCGGTCGCTTCCTTCCCCAAGGCACTCTCGCATCGTCCCTTACCCGCTCGCTCTCAGCCACCCGTCCAGCGAACACAAACGCCAGAATCCAGAAGCCGATGGACAACAAGATCAAGCAAGTAGTCGCCCAGCTCAACTGCACGAACTTGCCCACCTCACCACTTACTGCGATGGAGGCGAAGATCCCGTTGATCAGGTGTCGCGCGCCGACGGCCACGCCGTGGGTGATCGAGGATGCGAGGCCGAGGAAAAGGAAAGCTGTGCCTAGGGCGCAGATATTGATCAGCGCCACCTTCCTGCTCGTCGGCTTCACCATCCCTATAACTTCACATCCGAATGATATACCCGTCAGCACGACAGCAATCCAATACAGCACTCTCACCAGCTGCAGCGGATTGATCGCCGAGTGACCGGAGCAGGTGTTCGTGACGCGATGCACAGGCTCGTCACGGTAAGCAGCGCCAACAGTAACGTTCGTGCCGTTCTTGAACGCATAGTCCCCGTGGCAGGTCGAGGAGATGTAGATTGCGTACCAGCCCTCCAATTCCAGTCCCTCGATTGCAGAATGATAGGCCTTGTTCACAGCCTTCACGATGGAGGTTTCGGCGGATGCGAGGGCGCTATCCACCGCGCTAGACGCTTTCGCCTCGGCGGAGGAGACTTTGGAGCTAGCGGCAGACTCGATGGAGGCGGCTTTTGAAAAGGCCGCGGCTTCAAGGGAGGCGGCTTTCGATGACAGTGCGCCGGTGGCGGAGCTGGCCGCTCCGCCGGCTTTCGATGTCAAGGAGTTTAATGCGGAAACGACGTCAAGTTCTCTCAGCGCCGCGGTCGGGGCGGATGTGATCTGTGGAGTCGTCACCTCGTAGACCGATGCCGGTGTCTCGATTGCCAAAGGATCGAAGGCCAGCGTCGGTACAGCAACCACACTCACCGGCTCGCTCCTCTTGTCATGGATCGAGGACAGATTGAATCCCTGTATCTTGTCATTCACCTTCTCGAGGATGTTCTCGCCGATCCGCGAGTGTTGAGGGTGAAGACGCTGTAGTCTTCTATCATGCCTGGCTTGCTGCCGGCGAAGACTAGGAGGAAGGAGAGGAGGAAAGCGACGGCGGTTAATGTGAAGGGAAGTGCGAGGAAGAGACGGACTTTGCCTGCGCCGGTCATGGATTGCTTAGGCTTTGTGGGGAGCTGGTCGTTGCCATTTCGTCGCGCGTTCACGATGTTGAGGGCTTTCTTGCCAAGGGTCAGGGCGGCGAGGACAGGGAAAGGCATATTCGTGGTTTCAAATGGATCTCCTGGTCAGGCTCCGGGTAGATTCGCTGCTAGATTCTTAATATTGTGCGAGAAGATGTGCGCACAGCGCTTGCGATTAGTAGGAGGAAAGGTAGAGCGCGCAGCACCGAGAATGCCGTCGATCGGTGTATAGTGAATCAGAATGGGAATACTGTACAGTTGTAGTGACCAGCTCGCGGTCGGCTCTAGAGTGAGCAGTTTGAACGACAAAGGGCAGTCAATAGACAAAGAAGACCATGTGCGTGACTACAGGCGCAATTTTCCCGCAGCCAATGGCCGAATAGCAAAGTCGTCTATAAGTGGTGGTGTTGGTGGTCGAACAATGAAGGTGGCTGGGATTCACAGCTCCTTTGTCTCGGGCGAGCATTGTCGTAAATCTGGCGGCCAGATACGCGACGCTGATGTCTTGGAATCGAAGTGTATCGTACAGGTAATGCCGGTTATGATCAGACATCTGCATGTTCACGCTTACTGACGCTTGCTTGCTCGGCCTCGATCGCACAGAGGCTGACTTAGATGGCAGGCAAGATCGACGATGCGAAGCTTGTTAGTCCCATCGCCACAGTCTTACAATGGTATCCCGGAGATCGCATCTCCAGCATGGGATGAGGTACGCGCGCGCAGAGGCGCGGTTGAGAGATAACAGCTTCTGTGCTTGTGCTATCTTACACTGTACATGTGGTCGATAGTCCTCCGTCTTCTAGTGGTCACTACAGGTATCTCATCGGCCCTGCTTTACCCACGCCTGCACACTTTCCACAACACCCTCCACCTTATCCTCAGCCATAGCGAGCCCCATCTGACTATGCGCCTTGCCCGTCTCCCAGAAATGCGTGATCCCGTCCCTAATCCTCAAATGCTGATCCCTCACGACCGGGAACCTGCTCTCGTACTTCCAGATCAAATTTCCCACATTCTCTGTCGTGCGCGGGATCACGTAGTTCGCTGTGACTACACCGGTGAGAATTGGCGTGATGAATCGGAAGGCGATATTTCGATTCCGCGACACGATTGACCCAGCCATTGCCGCGACGAGCACATATATCCCGCCCGGTAGCAGCTTCTCGTTTGACTCTTTTGGTGGCGCCAATGAGCGGATCGTCGTGGCTAGACTGTCTTCTGCGGACAGCACGCGCGTGAGGCCATTGTTGACTGATTGCTCGGCTGACGCTGCGTAGCGGTGTAGGAAAAGGCGAGAGCGTGCTATTTGCGCGGCGAGACGATCTGTGGGTGAGGGACCGCGGGTTGGTGAGGCTGCAGCGGCTTCCTTTTGGGGCGTGGTTGTGAGGCCTGAGGCTGGGGCTGGGGTTGTCGCGGCGATTTCGCGGATGGAGGCGGAGGAGGGGGTGTCGTAGATAGGCCGTCGGCGTCGCTGAGTAGATGTCAGTATGGCGAGGTGCGAAGGTGGTGAACAGAGCGTACGAGAGCTGCTAGAGAGTCTGTAGGAGGTTCTTCGGCATAGGCTGTTCGGCGGGGGACTAGGGCCATGCCTGCTATGAGGCCGACGAGCGGCACGAGGCGCTGTGAGAGGGTCAGCGCTATCTTCTGACTTTGATGCCATCGAACGCACTTACCTGGCGTAGTAACGGAGCTGCCATCGCAAGTGATGGCAAAGAAAAAGAACGACAGTGGTAATTCCCAATGGCGCGCGTGAGGTTCAAGCTCCAACTCCAACTTCACTCCCAGGAAATAGGTTCAGCGGCACGGTCCGCATAGATATGTCTATAGTATCACATGCCAGAGGAACGTCGCTCGGGACGCTAGACTATAACGATGATCACAAGAGCGTCGCCGTCGCCATGGACGTGCGCGAACTGTCTCCGCCATCAAGTGCGACTCGCGCGACGATCTCTGGTCACCTCCGCCACCTCACGCGGTGCCGCGGCAGCAGCGCTGAAGCCGGAAGAGGACTACGCCCCAATCATTCGATCAGCTCCAAGCACATCCCACGATGATCGCAATTTGAGGCAGATCTTTGACTCGCCTTCGTTCTGGAAGGACTTCAGCGCGAGGACGCGGCATCAGCACGATGGCAGAAGCGTTGGGCTGTTCCAGAACAAGTACCTTACGAAACCATCCGGTTTCCAGGACTTTGCCTCCGTTACATTACGGAAGTGTCAAAGGATCGTCGATGGAGTACTCAAATACTCGACGGTAGACGAATACAAGCGCATTGTGCGCGACCTGGATCGTCTGTCCGATCTGCTCTGTCGCGTGATTGACCTCAGCGACTTTGTTCGCTCGGTACACCCAGATCGGGAGGTACAGGATGCGGCAACGCAGGCTTACAGCATGATGTTCGAGTACATGAATGTGCTCAACACCACGCCTGGTCTAGAGATGCAGCTGAAGAAGGCCGCATCCATGCCAGAGGTCAGCAGAGGTTGGAGTGAGGAGGAGCGGACTGTTGCAAATATCCTAATGAAAGACTTTGCAAAATCTGCCATTCATTTGCCCGAAGCTGAGAGACAGGCATTTGTTGATTTGTCGAATGAAGTTGCGCAGGTCGGGACGGAGTTTGTGGACAACATGGCACCTGAGACGCCGTACTTGCGAATGCAGGGCCATAAGCTGAAGGGTATGGACCCGATGGTCGTACGGCGATTGACAAAATGGGGCACGAGCAATGTACCTACGACGGGTATGCCGGCTGCACTAGCACTGCGAACAGTAGATGATGCGGACACGCGAAAGGAGATCTATATGGCCAATCGCACGTCCGCGCAGGACAACCTGCATCGCCTCGAGCAGATGCTTACGCGAAGAGCGGACTTAGCCAAGCTAAGCGGCTACGAAAGCTTTGCACACATGGCGCTCGAGGACAAGATGGCAAAGACGCCAGAGGCCGTCCTCTCTTTCCTCCATGCCCTGTCTCAAGACAATAAGCCCCGCGTCGCAGACGAAATGCGCGACCTTCTGGATCTCAAGCTCGCCGACGCACACTCTTCAGCCCTGCCGCAAACTCTCGAACCCTGGGACCGGGACTACTACACCTCACGCCTCGTCTCCACGCTGCGCTCCCGCGCCCGCACCCAGGACACCCTCTCCGCCTACTTCTCCCTCGGCACGGTAATGCAAGGCCTCTCCCGCCTTTTCCACCGCCTATACAACCTCCGCCTTGTGCCCCACGAGACTCTCCCAGGTGAGACGTGGAATCCAGATGTCCGGCGCTTGGACGTCATAGACGACACCGAAGGCCACATAGCAGTCATCTACTGCGACCTCTTCGGTCGTGAAGGCAAATCTCCGAACCCAGCACACTTCACTCTCCGCTGCTCCCGGCGCGTCACAGCAGAAGAGATAGCTGAGGCAGCTTCCCTTCCCTCCTCCTCCGGCTTCCCTGACGCTTTAAGCGCAGCCAACGACGGCCTCGCCACCTCATTCAACGGTAACGACAACAACGCCCCCTACCAACTACCTACCATAGCTCTGATCTGCGACTTCCCCTCCTCTCCCTCATCTCGTCCAACGCTCCTCTCCCACAGAGATCTCACAACGCTCTTCCACGAGATGGGTCACGCGCTGCACTCTATCTGCGGCCGCACAGCCCTACAAAACGTCTCCGGCACCCGCTGCGCGACAGACTTCGCCGAACTGCCTTCAGTCCTCATGGAGTCCTTCGCCTCAGACCCCGAAGTCCTAGCCCTCTACGCACGACACTGGGAGACTGACGCTCCCCTCGACCCCGGCCGAGTGCGGGAGCGAGTCGAAGCTGAACGCCGCTGCGCGGGCGCAGAAGTCGAAGGGCAAGTCTGCATGGGCGTGCTGGACCAGCGGCTGCACAGCTCCTGGCCACCAGTACCTGCCTCATCCAGCACGATGGCATCAACGCAGGTATACCACGATGTCTGGCGGCAGTACTCCACTCTTCCCGAACCCCATGGCACAAGCTGGCAAGGTTTCTTCGGACATTTGTACGGCTATGGCGCGACGTACTACTCTTACCTCTTCGACCGCGCGATCGCGGGGAAAGTCTGGAGTGATGTGTTCCAGCGCTCTGGCCGAGGAGCGTTGGACCCAGCCGCAGGGGCGAAGTTTAGGGAGGAGGTACTAAGGTGGGGAGGCGGACGGGATGGCTGGAGATGTGTGGGAGGCGTGTTGGAGGATGGGGTCGTGAGGGAGGGAGGTAAACACGCGATGGAACGAGTCGGGGGTTGGGGTGTACATCAGTGAAGTGGATGTAATCATACAAATGTAAGACCTTATGTACAAGAACAATGCAGAAAACTCTATCAGCGTCCGCCCGTCTCACTTCCCCTCACGCCCAAATCTCCTTCGCGCAGGTCCATCGACTTCTAATCAACGCTCCCCTCAACTCCACTCTCCTCCCGCCCATCCCTCGCATACCTCCCCACCCCATCCCCCTCTTCCCCCTCATACTCACTCCCCTCCCCCACAACGCTCCCAGCCCGCGCCCTCTCCTCCTCAAGTCTATACCTCAGCTCCTCGTTCTCCAGCCTCCCTTCCTCAAGCCTCTGCCTCGCGCCCCTACGATCCAACAACCGCGCCTCCCGCTCAGCTTTCAGTCTCCGCTCCATTTCCTTCAGTCGGTGGATCCACCTCTGCTCGCTGGGCTGGATAGGCTGGGAAGGAATCAATATGTTATTCTGCGTCCGTAAAGGAGGCACGGGCGGAGCGTCAGCAGCCCCGGTGGGCGAGGGAAGCTGCTCGACGGCGGAAGTAGAGTGGTGGCGCAGGAGCTGGGACATTATCGCCCGCGCTGGCGAGGCCGTCTTTGGAGAAGCGGCGGTGTTGAGTGACGAGGCCGTGGCGTTTGAGCTACGGCGTTCAGCTGGGTCGCGACCGAGTCCTACTTGAGCGTGCTGGTGTGCGTTAAGGAGTTGCTGCGCCATGGCCGAGGGGTGCTGGCGGTGGAACTTGAGCTCCGCTTTCAGCAGCTTGATTTCAGATTTCAGCTTATTGGCTTCATCGTTGTTGACGCCTTTGATGGACTTGGAGCTCATGCTTCGATTTGCTTGGGGTCGATTTTGCGCTGCCTGGATGGCTGCTATGGTTGCTTCGTCGGCGAGACGGGCTTGGGTGTCTTTTACTGCGCGCTCCAAAGTGTCCATCCGCCGCATGCGGAGCTCGAGGTTGTGTTCGAGGGTTTGGTAGTCTTTCTTCAGTTCCTTCTCGGTGCTGCGAATGCGGACCTTGAAGTCTCCGAGGAGGGACTCGAGTTTCTTGACTGCTTGCAAAATGTTCTTGTTAAAGTTCGGTAGGCTGCGGGAGATGACTTCCGCAGAGGGTACTTCGCCATTTACAAGGGCGTGCGAGGTAGCCCAATCTTGGCCACACATCGTCGATAGGCGGTGCCAGAGGGCGAGCAGCAGAGTGTTGCGCTCGGACAATTGGTCTTTGTACTGCGTCTCAAGGGCGGACATCTTGCGCTTATCCTGGCTGTACGCGGTTTCGAGCTCGAGGACTCTGGACTCATGCTGCGCGATGGTGCGGATGTGCGATGCTTTGCCCCTCGAGTCCTTCTCGAACTGCTCCAGGTCGTGCTTACGTGCTCCACGTTCCTTGTCAAGCAGGTCAGAAAGACGACGCGACTCAAGTGACGTGCTCTCCAGCAAGCCATCGCGATGCCTGAGCAAGCGATCCTTGTCAGCAGCGTCCATCTTGGTTCGATCAAGATGAGTTGCCGTTTGCTCCAGATCGCGTTGAAGCCTCTCAATTTCACTGAGCCAGCTCTGCTTCGTGCCATTCGCGTCGCCCAATGCATGTCGCAGGCTTTGCTCAAGCTCATCCAGCTTCTGTCGCCAGGAGCTGGACTCGACTTCTTTGGAACTGAGGTTACGTCTCAGCTTCCTGAGCTCGTCTTTCGTCTTCGCACTTTCGGTATTGAGATCATCAAGAACCTTCTGCACTTCCTCCTTGCTCTGGTTCTCGAGTACGTCTCTCTGTTGCCTCTCCTGCACGATCTCATCCTCCAGGTCACGCATCTTCTCCTGCTCGTCCTGAATGGACTGCTGCGCAGCATTGAGTGCGTCCTCGAGCTCGCCGATCTTGATCTTGTCGCCCTCTTGCTCTTCACGCAAGAACGTGATCTCGCTATGTAGACTCTCTTGTGTGACCTCAAGCTTGCGGTTCTTGTCAGCGAACTCCTTACACTTCTCTTCCCACCGTTGCAGCTCCTCCTCCGCTTCACCAAGTTGCTGCTCGAGTGTCTCAATGGTGCGAACATTAGCCTGCTTCTCATCTTCGAGACTCATGACGCTTTGTGTGATATCTCTGAGCTCGCCTTGCAGACCCTTGTACCCATCAGTGGCATGCTCGAGCTTTGTCGACGTCTTCTGATGCCGCTTCAACGCGTCCTGGAGCTGCGCCGAAAGCTGCTGAACCTCCTTCTCCAGGCGATCGATCTCGGCCATCGCTTCCTGCTCCAGCTTGTCATACTCGGCTTGCAGCTCTTCAGCACCCTGCAGAGCTTCGTCGCGTTCAGCTACAAGTGCCTTGAGGTCTTCGTTTGCTTCTGCGAGTTCTTGCTCCATCTCCTGGAAGTCGCTCTCAAGAGCTGTCACATACTGCAGATGCGTATTGTGCGTCCTCTCAAGCTCTTGGTATTTGAGCTTCATCTCGGCATTCGAATCGCGGAGCTGGCCTTCCTTCTTATCCCAGTCATCACGCTCAGCCTCAGTGACAGCAGTGTGCTCGCTTGCTCGAGATGGCGCACGATTGTGAGCCCGCGAAATTGATCGCTCGAAAATACTTTCGCCAGCCACAGATCTTGCTCCGTCGCTCTTGCGTTGTAGCATCTTCAAGTCCTCAATCTCTTGCTGAAGCCTCTCGCGCTCGCGATTCCGGGACGTCAGCATACTAGTCTGCGCCCCCAGATCACGGCGGAGATCAGCATTCTCGTGCTTAAGCTGCTCGACCATCGTGTGACTCGAGTCCGAGCCATTGACCCCGTTGGTGTACTCAGATTCATTGTCACCCTGGCCGTACCCGCGCGTACCATTCCGCAAGCCCCTGCGATCAACACGATTGACAGCAGGCGAGGCGCGCTCGATCCGCATCGACGTCAGCTCCTCTCTGAGCTTGCGCAGGTCCTCCTCTGCCTGCTCCCTTCGCCCAGTCTCAGCATTGAGCAGATCTTGCCACATTTCCATCGTCTCCTGCACGCCTGAATTACTCTCCGCTCGGTTCCCAGCCATACTGCGCATGTGCTCGGCCATCTTACGCTTATCGAGCTTCTCCGTCAGCATTTCCTCCTTGAGCGTAGTCACTTCGTTCTCAGAATGATCAAGTTGTTGGCGAAGATACAAAATCTCTTCGTGCATCTCAGCCTGTAGAGTAGGATCCTCGTCGTCAGAGTCGACGTGTTTGTTTGCCTTCTCGCGTTGCGCTTCAGCCAATGTGTCCTCGAGCTCTTTGGCTTTGCGCTCGAGCTCCCTCATACGCCTACGAAGCGCTTGGGACTCTTTACGCTCATTGGCAAGATCCGTCTGGCATTGAACGTTCTTGTCGATCAGCTCCTGCAGACCTTCATCGGAGTGACTTCGCAATGCAGAGTCAAGAAAGTGGATCTTAAGTTTGAGGTCGAAATTCTCTTTGCTCAGCTTGTCGATCTTGCCATTCTGCTCCTTGAGCGTCAGATTCCTACGAGGTCGATCTCCGACTGTTGCTGGTGCGCCATCTGATGATGCAGGCCGCCGGTCAGGCATCAGCGAAGGGTTGCGGGCTCGGAAGTCTCGGGCGATCGTCTCGGGGACTTGTATGCTCTCTACGCGCTGTGCCAGTACAGTGTCTGTCGGCGCGTCGTGATGTGACATATTGGCTCGAGGCGTGATTGGCTCGGTCTCCTCGAATCTGGTGGACAATCTGTCACGATTGAAAGGTGTGGCTCCCGCGCCTGCGAGCCTGCTGAGTGTTGGGAAGTTTTCGCCATCTCGGGTCATGAAGGACATCTCGCTTGCCATGCTTGGGAGGCGATTGAGCAGATTCGATGCTCGCATGCTGCTGTTTATAGAGCTGCTTTCAGGTCGAGCACCACCTGTCTGCAGTGCGTAGTCAACGCCCGGAGTCGTATCGCTGCCAGAAAGCTGCGAAGAAGTCGTTGCCGTTGACGTACTAGACTGATGGCTTTCGTGTCGCGTATCGAAGAAGCTCGGTCGCAGTCTTCGAGGTGTGCTCATCTGTGATCCACTAACAGATCCGCCATGCCTAGATTGTGGTGATAGGTTGTCCCGCGCAGTAGGCGTGCCAGCTGAGCCCAGGGAGAGATGCACCTGTGGGTTATTCTCAGGCGTGCTAGATCGGAACCCATTCGGTGTGCTTGGCGGGCTCGACCGCATGGATTCTTCCATCGATTGGTCTCCATTGGTATTGAACGAGTGCCCATTGCGCTGCACTGATCGAAGTGAGGCCGCCTCTGCGGGCGACATCGACGCAGCCAAGCTCTCTGCCGGGTCGCTGGCTTCTGCATTCGCCGACCGCTTCAAATGACTTGATTGCGGCGTCTCGAGCTGTCGCCTCGAAGCAGACATCTGTGAGCGATCGTACCCGGAACCTGGACGTGATGACGGAGCCTTAGCTGTACTGCTCTGTGGACGTCTCTCCTGATCGCCGAGCTCCAGATATGTGTCATCCGCGCCTGCGTTCGCATCTCTTTCAGGCGCAGGCACAGTCTCCGGCAGGAAGCTCGACTCGTCCTCCATCAAATGTCTCCGCATAGCCCACTCGTCCAAGCTGTTCGCGCTGTCGCTATGCACAAGCCTGTCGCTTGGCTCATCCGATCGATGCATGTAGCTCGGAGTATCCCGCAAGAAGCTGTTCTCGTCCACCGGCAAAGTCGACAGCTCACTGTCCTTGCGCTCGAATGTTTGCCTCGCTCGCTCGTCGCTGTCAGCGCGTCCTGAGCTTGGCGAGTCCATCGCGAAGTTCTTCATATCCACGCTCATCCGACTGGCGCGCATCTCCAGCTTCTTTGGTTTGCGCCGCGCCGGGCTGCTCGAAGTGCTGTCGCGGCCACTGCCACTCATCGTGTCGCGGTGATGGCGAACGGCTCAGGCATTGGCTGTCGCTTTGCACGTCAAGGTGCGATTGTTTGCCCAAGGGACGCGATTGGCTTCTCAATGCTGTTCGAGTGCTACCTGACCGTTGACGAGGGGAGCGTTTCATGATATCAACGGCCGAACACGATCGACACACAGGAGACGCGCTAGGCACGCGAATGTGGAGTAAAGTTCAAGTCAGGGGTGCAGGGTGTTTGTTGCACAGACCCTCGAAGACAGCGACATCAACCTCACCTTCCACGGTATGACTAGGTCACTCGCATTTCACTGTCGGCATGGATGCTAATCAGCCCCTAGCACACTCGTGTTAGGCTTCACAAGTGTCCAAAACCGAAGTCATGCTCTTCCAGTACACTCATCTCCCTGCTGGTCATATCCGCCTGCTCAGGCGTAGACTTCCATTGCCGGACGGCACACTGACCTACGAGATACACAACACCCCAGCCAACGCCGCGCCGCCTCACGCTGTCATCGACACGCGATCGCAGTCGCAGCAGCACGATCAGCCCGTCCTAGTCAACGGCCGGACATTGACCGTCAGCCAGCCCGCACTAGATGGCTTACGAGAAGTCGAACGCCTCAACGCCTACGAATGGGTCTGGGTAGACGGTATCTGCGACAAGTAGATCGATCTATCATACGGTATCTCCTCCGAAGCTCCAAATCTCCACTTCCGCTCAAACAGCCTCCATGAACTGCACATGATGCATCTCAATGCCCTTGCTCTCCCCTCTCAGCATGCTGATGTTCTCCCTGAAAGCTGATGTCTCCCTAAACTCCATATGCTTCGCCTTACTCTCCCATCCCAACACCAATACTCCGACCTGCCCTTTCACGCCATCCCGCTCAAGCTCCTCGTAGCTTACGCCCAGCGCGCCTCCAATATATCCAGCAGCATGCTCTTTCAGCACTGGCTCGATCTTGAGCGCGTCGGATACGTATGACTTCGGCGGAGTTCCGTTGAAGTAGAAGGACGCGACTTCTGTGCAGGGTGCGCCGAGGGCTGTGGCGACGGAGGAGTACGGCTCAAAATCTACGTGCACGATTGTGGGCTTGGAGGCGAGGATCTGGCCGAACTTCTTCTGAAACGGACCGTAGGACTCGCTGCCTTGGAAGTTCTTGTGGGCGTCGATGGATTCCCAGACTGTGAAAGAGTCAGTGGTCGCTGCACGCAGGATAGAGGCGGTAGATGTACTGATGAAGAGCTGGAGCAGGCCTGGGTTCTCGATTTGCAGGCCGAAGTGGACTCCCTGGGCACCGGGCTGCTGCTTGATGAGGTCAATGTTCTCACTCAGTACTTTTGCGGCTTTGCTGTCAGGGTCGCCGATATCTGCGCCTTCGGCGATTGGGAAAACTACAACTTCGATGGTAGGCATTGTGGGTAGCATGGAGGATGAATGATGCAGGAGGTCTGAGCGCAGGGATAGATATATTGTCACTCAACTTTTGGAAGCTATATATTGCAGCAGGTCGGATATCCGCTAGCTCATATGCGTGCAATGCTGTCCGCCAGCGATGGTGGCTGATCTGACTACATGCACTGCTCACCTCCGTAACGAGCAGCCGTCTGCATCTGGCAAGCGCTCTAGAGGCTGAGGCGCTTCAACTGCAAGACTAGAGTGAATCCACTGGATTTTGCTGGGACGATTGTCTTACCCGGAATTCTCTCTTATTCATCGCTTCAGTCGCCGTAAGCGCATATTCCACCCCACTATCGTCATCGAGTTGCCCCTCGTCTCGGCGAGCGACAGCAAGGGGACTTATACTGCGTAGTTCAAGGTCATAGCAAGCCGCAACCGCACTTGACCAGTGGCCCAGATGATCTGTCGTGCGATCGTGCATGACGCTCCATATGCTTGTTGGATAGTTCGTCTGCAATGCTCTACTTTGACCCTGGAGGCCGGGACAACTTTCATGCTCGGCTCTCGGAGCTGACTCAAGCCGACGTCATGGTCGCCTCTAAGGTTCGCATTGCGCTTCAGTGATGATCCTTCGGAGGAAAAGCGCACCACGCGAGTTCCATAGCGGCTAGGAGGTGGCGGAGTGTGTTCCAAGACGTTATCCCTTTCCTTCTCAAGTGTGCGGTCAATCCATGTTCGCCACTTCCAGACCATTACGCATTCCCATACCCCTCAGGCGAGCCATTCGCTTACGACAACGGCGTACTCTTGCGCATAGTTATCAAGCTTCGACTAGTCCCGGGTTAAGAAGACAGACTATAAGGCTCCAGGGAGCAATATCTTCTACGACTATCATCTCGGCCATCGTAATCTCTGGAACTATCGCATTCGGAGTGCAGCAATACGCCACGCCCGCAAAGCCGCAGGACACGGCCACAGAGGACGAGCACGCGACCAACTTCGAGTCCACCGAAGCCATGGCGGCGCAAACGCTCCCTGGCCGACCAGGCAATCTCACGCCCGATCAGGAGGTCAAGCTCAAGGAGATGTGGTCGCAACTCCTCGACATCTACGGCGTGACCTCTGCCAACACGAATGGCGGCTCCTCCCGTCCATCCCTCGACACACCCACGACCGGCACCAGCACACCCACAGCCAAGCCCAAAAAGCGTCTCGGCCTCTTTGGCAGCAAGAAAGACAAGTCCGACTCTTCCACACCCAATGGCTCCGCCTCGGAAGGCGCAGACAACGACAAGCATGGCCAAAATCGCGAGTTCGCATCAGCAATCGCATCGCAAAGTCCAGAGGAGCTTCACCAAGCTTTCTGGGTTTTCGTCAAGATGGACAATCCTGATGCGCTGCTCCTCCGCTTCTTGCGAGCGCGAAAATGGGACGTCCATGCCGCAATCGTGATGCTCGTCTCCACAGGCCAATGGCGCACTAAAGAGATGCACGTTGACGATGACATTATGCTGAGAGGGGAGGCGTGGGCTGTGCGGGAAGCTGCTGAGGGAATCACGGCCCAAGAGAAGAAGGAGGGCGAAGACTTTCTAGCGCAGTTGAGGATGGGTAAGAGTTTCTTGCATGGCATTGACAAGGAGGGGCGACCGTGTTGTTATGTGAGGTGTAGACTGCATCGTGGCGGAGAGCAAACGGAGAAGAGTCTGGAGAGATTTACGGTGTATACTATCGAGACTGCAAGATTGTTGCTGCGGCCGCCTGTTGACACTGCTGTGAGTACCTGCAAGTCGCGCCGGTCGGTGAAGCTTAGCAATACTGACATAACACCAGACCGTTGTATTCGACATGACCGACTTCTCCCTCGCGAATATGGACTACACGCCAGTGAAGTTCATGATCAAATGCTTCGAAGCCAACTACCCCGAGTCGCTCGGCAGCGTGGTCGTCTACAAATCCCCTTGGGTCTTCCACTCCATCTGGAAAATCATCAGGGGCTGGCTAGACCCTGTCGTAGCCTCCAAAGTCCACTTCGCTAGTAATGTTGGCGAGCTTGAGACCTGGATACCCAAGGGACGGATACTGAAGGAGTGCGGCGGTGACGAAGACTGGTCATACACATTCCCCGAACCGAGCGTGGATGAAGAAAAGGTGCTGAACGATTCGCAAGGGAAGGAGGCTGTGCTGTCAGAGCGAAGAAGACTCGCGAAGGAGTATGAAGAGGAGACCATGGCTTGGATCTCCGGAAGTGGCGCTGCAAGTGAAAAGCGTGCTAGCTTGACGAAAGAGCTCGAGACGAGCTACTGGAAACTTGACCCATTCGTTAGAGCAACGAGTCTGTACGATAGAAGTCGGATCATTCAGCCTGGTGGGAAGCTAGAGTTTTACCCTGGACAGGGCTCAACTAATGGGGTCGGTGGGAGGGATCATGAGCTGGACTAAGGGAAAGCTGTACAGAACAGTAGTAATGTCTGTCAATGCAGATCACTCACGCTCGTAAAAGGTCACCATCATCCCTCCGCCTGCGCGCACCAATTCGGGAAGCCAGTTTGCTCGGCCTGAACTCCAAGCATCTCCATATCGTCTCCACCTCCTCATCTATCTCCGCATCTAAATCTTCACCAGTGACACACAGTATCCTCTACCCCATACCACGATCACGCGAATCCTCCACATACCCCAGCTTCCCACGGTAAAGTATAGCAAACCCGGCGTTGAGCCGCATTTGTGTTATGTCATACATAGAGTAGATTTCGCTTCGCTCGGCCTTGTCGCCCTTGGCGTGTGTCCACGACTGGCTTGGCTGGGGACGAGCTTTTGGTGTTGCATTGGTATGCTATCGCAGTTGCGGTGGTATGCGACGATAGGCGTGCGTTAGATGAGGTCGAGCGAGCAACGCTCAGAGAAGCATGCTTGTAGAGAGAAGGGGGAGGAAGTAAGGTGAAGTCATGTAGAGGATGCGATGGCGCGGCCTTGGCAGTAATCTCGTCAGCAACGAAGGCGCGCCCTTCGAAAGACATTTAACGCCGTGAAATCAACATAAGTAGAATGCATGGAAATCGCCTGTCTGTCTCAACGTTCGCCTCCTTTCTGTTGGAGATGCGCTGCGCGATGCGACCCAAAACCGGGCGCGATGCATCGTGGCGAAATGTCGACGTCCCACAGCAAGATCACGTCTTGAACCCAGCCTACTCTTCCACCGACAACCTTTCGCCACTACTCCGACCAACACGAATACAATGCAACGCCCTTATCATCGGCCAGTCCGTATATAACCGCTTGGCTCGCCTCTGCTATCTCTACTCCACGAACAACACCTTGGCCATAGATATCATTGCTTAGCTACAGAGAGATCGCAGCAAGAAGCCACTCCAATAGGCCTCAACTCCGCGCCGCGACGTTGGCACCACATGGCAGACACGCCGAGATGTACCCTTCCAAGGATGAATTGACCTCTCATGGCAGGTCCAGGGGATCCATTATTGCAGCCAAGGCTTGCAGTCTTGGGTGGATTCATCGAGGGCTTGGCTGGGACGTCCACCACGGCGCGTTGCACCGATGGTCATAAGGACGGTTGGTGGCACTTCAGCATTTCCTTGAAGTCTAATTTTCTCATCGCTGTCTGTGATATTCAGTGTCGTCGCGGAAGTTGATCTCTGCGCTGACAATCCGTTATGGCGACTTATGATGGCCCAACCGATTTTGAGAAGTCGGCTGGACAACACACGAAGGGTGAAGGAAGCCCATTGTCGTGCAGCCCGACGCGCGACGATGGCGATGCATACGATCTCGAGCGCCCGCCTCTCATGACCCGCCTGGGTCTGACGCCGAGCAGTTTCAAGAAGCGCACACTCGCCGATGAGCACAATCAGCTCAACAAGACGCTCAAGACCAGACATCTGAACATGATCGCTATCGGCGGCTCCATCGGTGCTGGTCTTTTCGTCGGTACAGGTTCTGCTCTGGCTCGTGGTGGACCAGCGTCGCTACTCATCTGCTATGGTAAATTTGGCGATGCGATAAACTAATGCGCCCGAGACTGACTCCACGGTACAGGTATCATGGGTGTCATGATATTCAACGTCGTCTACGCTCTCGGTGAGCTCGCAATGGTCTATCCTGTCTCTGGTGGCTTCTACACGTACTCTGTCCGTTTCATCGATCCTACATGGGGTTTCGCCATGGGCTGGAACTACGTCTTCCAATGGGTATGATCTCATGGTCAGAATGCAAGCCAGCGTTGCACTGACATTGCGATCAGGCTATCGTATTACCACTCGAACTCGTCGTTGCGGGCTTGACGGTCAGCTACTGGGGAGTCGAACTCAATAATGCCGTCTGGATCACCATCTTTTTCTTGATAATCTGCGTTATCAGTCTGTTTGGCGTGCTTGGCTACGCCGAGGAAGAGTTCTGGGTCGCATGCTTGAAGCTAACCACGATCGTCATCTTCATCTTCATGGGTATCATCTTCGCTGCAGGCGGTGGCCCCTCTGGAGGACTGTATGTCAATTTCCACCTCGGTAACAGACACGAACCTTACTGACGCACTTTGCAGATATGGCGAATACTGGGGTATGCGCACCTGGTACAATCCTGGCGCCTTCTCCGACGGCTTCCCCGGTCTTTGCTCAGTCTTCGTGACAGCTGCATTCGCTTTCTCTGGAACCGAGCTTGTCGGTTTGGCTGCTGCAGAGTCCGAGAACCCGCAGAAGTCGCTTCCCAGCGCGATCAAGCAGGTCTTCTGGCGAATCACACTGTTCT
>KZ111199.1:65913-87478 GCA_002077045.2 Rachicladosporium sp. CCFEE 5018
GTAAGAACAGCACTCTTACCACTACCGTTGTGGCCAATGATGAAATTGATCAGAGGACCAAGTCGAATGCGTAGGTTCCCATGACACATGAAGTTCTTGCACTGCACTTCCTCAATGATGCCGCATTCCATGGCAACATTGTCGCCGCGTTTTTTGAGGATCTGCTTCTCAACGATCTGGCTGGCCTTGAGCTCATCGGCATCGTTGTCATCCTCGTCCTCGGAGCTGTGATTGGGTGCGTCGTCCACTTGGTCGTCAATATCAAAGCCATTGACGAGTGAGTCGAGTCCCTCGTCGTCATCATCATCCTCATCCGAGACAGTTGATCCTCCACGCGCCTGAGCCATTGCGACTCTAGAGCGTTTATGTGTATTCTGGCGAAAGCTTGAGGTCGCGCTCTCTATCTCGACCTCAACATCCTCATCGTCTATACGCGCACGTTTGCGCGACGAAGATGACGCCATGACCGCTGTATGCAGAGAGTTGGTGTCGTAAGACAAACAATATGACGTGAGGTCCGTTGACAGGCCAAAGTAAGCTTGTGATTTCACGCGTTTCGTCGCGTCCGATAAGGTTGCGGGGACTGCCGAAGCTAGCACGAAAGTGCCGACACCTGACTACAGGAAACTTCGACGATAAGAGCCTTGCCACCACATTCACTGACCAACACACCGGACTCATTACAAGCTCGTTAAGCCAACATGCCTATCTCAAAGAAGGACCGCATAAGTCGCGACCACAAGAAGGCCGAAGCAGCCGGCACTCGCGCGCCCGTGAAACCAAACGGCAATCCTGTCAAGCCTGCAAAGGAAAAGTCTGTATGTGCTTTCTGCAAGAAGCAGTTGACGCGAGACAACAAGAAGCAGGTCAGTAGTCAATGAAAGTTGTGGCGGACTGATTGCAAAGGCTCTACTGACATTCACCAGCTTGAGGACCACGCCGGATCGCACAATGACCAGTGGCCGAAGGAGAAATGCTTTCCGAACGACTTCCAGTAAGCGATTTGAGGGCGATGGTGCGGGGGTGATGGTGGGCGTTTGTGTCGTCAAATGTAGCCTGGTACTAAATTGACTGGGTTTCTCAGTGGTGGCTCTGCCGTGGCGAAGGAGGGTGTGCTCAGCTGCACCACCATGTGGCGTACTGGAAAGCATGGGATTCGGAGTGAGGACGGATCGAGGTCGAAATTCAAGACTGGAGCCGTGGAACAGATCTCTGCAATAAGGACCACGGATGTGCAACTTAAGGATTTGCACTTAGCTGCCGTGCCAGATAAACTCCGCCAGGAAGCACGTCGAACGGGATTCAGGGAGCACGATACAGAATGCAGTTATAGAGCAACAGCAACGACACTAATGATCCACAATTTTTGACTTGCATTATTATTACATCGATTCATCTACACTTTTGCATCTAACGAAGTAGTGAATGCCGCATGCAGAGCAATTCTCGCACACGGGTATCGGAGGCTTCTGAAGATCAACCGTCTATGGCCCTAGCCTCCCATGAACCCCTTGCATTGGGAGCACTCGGAAAGGTCCTCAGCTTGCTATTCCCTCCTTGCTGGATTCTCTCCGCACAGCCCAACCCATCAGAGCATAGCAAACGACCTCCCACGCCATCAAGACGCCAGTCATCCCCATAGTAAGTGTGAAGATCGTCATGGCATCCAGCCCGTTGTACTCAATACTCCGCACGCCATCGTGAGAGCTGTTCATGAACAGCACGCCACCAGCGATGAGGCAGAAGCTGGCTACCAGCTCTGTAGGTGGTCTTGAGGGATAGACCGTAGTAGGAGGCTTGAGGTACATGAGGATGTAGGTGAGTCCTCGAGCGAGTGCGAAGCCAGAGAACAATATGCCCCATTGAGCGTGCAGCATGGTCGCCACCATGCTGCTCTGATGATGAGAAGACATCATCATGCCCAGGAGCATGATGACAAGAGCTGGCATTGGGTTCATGGACATTTTGCGTGCAGGCGGGGTGACGTCGGACTCATCGAGGTGTGCCAAGGCCGAGTCTTGGACCTCACTTGTATTCTTACTCTTTCGCATCTCAACACCAGTGTTCAACATCTTGCCAATCCAGCCAGACTCGATGATCATGCCTAGTAGACCGCCGCCATAGAACAAGATCGTAATGCTGACATGCTCGAAGTCTTGTGGGCTCCAGGCTTTACCCCAGGCGTTCATGTGCTCGGCCCAGACGTTCGTTGCGCCGTACAGCCAGATGACGAAGGACTCTGTGAATTCAGGAGATGGTATGCGGGACTGCCACCGAGATACACGCGGAGCAGCAGGGCGGACATTCCAAGCCCAGCCATACTTCTGGAAGCTACCCATCCACCGACCAAGCGTGAGCATCCCGTACCACAGGAATATCGCGCCCTTTACGTAGTGCGCCATGCCAGAGAGGATCTCGCGGTCTCTGAAGATCCCGCCATATACCACGAAACCAGAGGTGATGACAGTGAAGCCGAGTAGGAGGAGCAGCTTGTCTAACAGAATTTGCATCACACGAGCCACTCCAAAGATGCGCCGTCCCACGAAGCGTGCGGTGTTGCGAGACAAGAAACGCTCCACCAGACCATTGCCTAAGAAGGTCTTCCTCTTGTCTCCATTGTGCTCATCTGTATGGGACTCGTCGCTTGGGGGCAACTCTGAAAAGTCCTCTTCTTTGCGGCTTCCCGACACTGAGCTGCCGCGCGATCCACTTGAGAAGTTGCCGGAGTCGCGCGAGCTGTGGTAGTCGACCGGGCTGTCTTCGTACTGCTGTAGCTGAGTATATGGAGCAATGTCATGTCTCGAAGCCGCATGGTTACTAGCAAAGCCGATATGCGTCGACTTAGAGTATTTGAGCGTTGCGATTGCGGAAGCGAGCGTCCAGATCACGGTAAGTGAGGTCACCACGTAGCCAACTAGACTATGTGCTTCACCCGTGTACAGATCGGGAGTTGCACGACTGTAAACGAAGCCAGTGACCATACCAGCGCCGTTGAAAGCGTGGAAGACCATCTGCGTCATCAGACTGTATCTCGACCGCGCGACGCTGAACATAATGGCAGGTGGTAGGACGACCACCCAACTCAGTATCAACAAGATGATATGGGCGTAGATCCATCCTGGGTATCCAGGGTGGCGAAAGTAGTTCGGCGGGAAGTCTTTGGGAGCTGGGGCTGCGCTTGTGGAGTTGCCCTCGCTCATTGCTATGGCCACGTCCATGTGACCATGGTCCATATCATAACCAGCGACGACGGACACTGCCGAGATCAGAAGTGCAAGACTGCAAGCAGAGGCTTTGAATATGCAGTGCATAGGAGTCGAGGTGTAGTGTTGGAGCTATGTATATTATCGAAGCAAGCTCGTGAGGCTCTCGAAGATTTTGGACTGATGGGCTAAAAAGCAAGGAGGAGGGTAGTGCAATCCGGAAGGCTGAGGCGTAAGAAAGTCTTGCTCTGATTCAGCGACAGGTCTGACACGCAGTATGAGAGAAGTAATCTGGAGGCGACAGAGATTATACTCAACATAAGGAGATGCCGGTACCGCAATACGCTCGCTTCACTGTCCGTGACTCCACGGAAAGTCAGCTTCACTTTACCGCCGCCGTCGTGTCCGCATATGCGCATCGCTGGCGGATGTGAATCAGAGATGACATATGTCAGCAGCTCATGCAATTCGCCCCAGGCACCAACGTCAGAATACGCTCATGCGATTCTCGCAGCTAGTATCGGCATCGGCCGTGTAAATTCCGAAAGAGTACTCCATCACATGCCTTGTCTCTGACATATGAGCTGCCAGACCCTGGCGTGATATGCACGCAGGATTTTGCGGCTCTGTTAGGTCATCCGTGGGCTGCCGAGGGTGGGCTGCTGACATCGCATTTCTGGTATCGTCTGACGCGGGATTCGCGAAACGCTATCTTGGCCGACATGGCATTTGCTGGTGCAGTCTGACACGTCAAGAGGAGTGTGGCGGCCTGGTGAGCGGCCAAGCGGATACGTGGGGCTGCTGCTTCGACTTGCATCCACAACAGTTCGTTTAGAAGATACCTCTGCGGCTATGCGGACAGGCGTGGATTAACGAAAGGTCCCAGCGTGTTGGTAATTCTGGCTAGGATCCGCGGAGGAGGTGAGATCGGGTAGTCGCCTCATCGGTGAGCTGCGGAAACCGATATCAGCATGGCAAAGTTAAATATGAAGTGCTAGCCATCTGCCACCGTGTAGGCCATCCGGTACGCGCCGAGCGAGTATGCTCTTCGCAATATTCCACGGAGACAGCACGATAAATGCGAACGCGAAACATGCGTGGATCGCCGTACGGAATAGCGACTTACCCCGTTTGCTGATGGCCAGCTGATCAAACGAATGCGGTATGAACAGAAATGCAGCGCTCGGCAGCGAGGCGCCCAGGGCCAAGCCTTAACCACGACCCGCGCTTGCCGCACTCTGAGTGCTGCTTCCCTTGTCCTCTTGCAGACGCGACTCTCTGATTTACTATGCCACGCATGAGGTACTCCATACCGCACGAACAGTTGTTCTCCTCCTAAGTTGTGCATAGCGGCCACACTTGTGCGGTGCCTCCGAGACCATAAGCCCATGAGCACCTCTCGCTCAAGCTACATCGCGGAGTCGAAGATGCTGCGAACCATTGAAGAGTGATGCCTCTATTAACGCGACGTCCATGACCAACCGATTATAGGAAGGATAGCTCTAGAGTCTCAGGAATGCCTGCTAGTCATCATGATTGGCGCGGCTGCTACGGCACTGGCAGTCGCAGACATCGTTGACGAAGTCTGTTCAAGCTCAAACGATGGCAGTCTTTATACTTACACGCCGATCAAGACTGTGCAACAGGTTCTTGATCAGCATCTCAGCGACACTAATTGCTTCTTCACGATACATACATACGGCCCACACGCAGCTCACACCGAATCGTGTCGAAGCGATCTGCGAGCACTTCGTTTCGCGAACGTACTTCCCGAGGAGAGTGCATCTCCATATCTGCTCGGGTTTGTCCAGACCACCTTATCCACAGATCACCTGGATCAGAGTCAGAACTACCGCCCATATTTACAAGCCCACTGCGGAAACACGATAAGAGCTTCAAAGTCGAACGGCCATCCTACGTCCAGCCGAAGCCTGGAGACTCGATGTGAGCCTTCGCCGGCAGCATCACCCGTGAAAAGTCCACGGCTTTGTGTGACTTGTCCGAGACCGGTAGTCATTGACCTCCACGTACCGAGAGGCGCTGTCCATTTAGGCCACTTGGGAGCTCCTGCTCGAAATCGTCAGATCGTGTACACAACGATTATAGACTGCCTGCGCGAACCACCGCCTGACCTAGAAGTTCTCGTCCTACATATCCCGCGCGCGTACGATTTCAGCTTTCGCGGCTACCTGCACAGTGGCATCTCTGCAGCGTTCGCGACCTACAGTTCACCGGCGGCTGACGATGGCCGCCCGATCGAAACTCATCACTCTGCGCATGACTATGATGCCTTGGGAACCTTGCTCAGGCATGTCAATGGTGTCAGAGCTAGCAAGAACTCGAAATTCACCACCAAACGAATGCCGTCATCTCGACTGAGAGTACGGACGAGACATGCAACATCCACACTCGAAAAGCTGAGCGCGGGTGATTGGCCTCTCCTGCCAATGTGATCCCGGCAGGCTATCGCTCTCGAGGTGATAAGAGTTCGCGCATCTACGACGGAGTGCAGCGGTAACGTCCAAATTTCGCAACACGAAGAAGCACTTGTACCTTATGTATTGGTCTACTGGTAGGAGACTTGGTGTATTCGATGATCCATGTGCACACATTGGACCGCTCACGTGATTAGCCCTTGTGATCTGCCGGGCAGAAACGTGCCGCAAATTGACGTGGAGCCGTGACAGCCGATCTGCATCAAGGATGTCATTGATGCTCTCGGGGATACATCCTGGATTGCCTGGGCTTGCCGTCACATATCGACTTATAGCACGGAACATGGTCACTGCGATATAGCGGCCTCGGTAGAAGTAAGAGTGAGGTCCTGAGTGACAGCGTGACAGCGTGACATCATAATCAACGGTCGAGCTGGCGCAAACAGAGTTTGCTGCTCTGGACTTCGTCGGCATCCCAGGCCGAGTGCTGCCGCGCCGTCGATGCACAAGGGCGCATGTGATGCTGCATCTTTGTTATGGGCGCCACGCGTACCACAGTTTCGCCAACTTGGCTATCTGCAAGACGCAGCAATGGTAGTTTGTAGCATGTCACCATGTGCTTAGATTCGTTAGCAGACGATAGTGCGCAAGAGTGACAATTTCCGCGGGGCCAGTCCCGACGAAAGAAGAGACTCCCGTCGACTTCGCCAACGGCTGCTACGTCACGCTGGTACGCCGACGACATCCAAGGCCAGTCTTCACTCCCGTGCAACCCGAGCTGTCAAGTCTATGTTCTCCTCACTGTGACGGTCTTCCATTCCTATGATACCCGATCAACAGCACCTTCCACTACGCATACCCCACTGAAATCGGACCGTCTGTCACTGTACCCTGCGGACTTAGGTGGCCCATCTTATAAGGTCCCAGAAGACCGCACTGCGACTTCAGCATGGCGGACCCGTACGGCACTGCCCCTGGGCGCGGCGAATCGCAACTCAAGGCTAGCTACGGCAACAGTGACTATCAGGACTTCGCACACGGCAATCCCTCAGCATCCGAGTCCTCTCCATTGGCGCAACCGCAAGGCTACCACCAGTCCGATGAACTGCACAGCGTTGGAGTGAACCGCTCAGCGTCAACCGCGTCGACTGCCGTAGGTCGTCAATTGACGCCTTCGCGCAACAACACGCTCAAAAAGAAAGCCTCAGTCAAACGCATGGGCAGCCTTAAGCGAAGCTCGAGCCGCAAGAGTTTGGCTGGTAGCATCAAAGGCGTCGGCAACTCGGCAGATGAGCAAGACTATAACAACGTGTTCTTCACTCCGATCCCAACCCAAGGCTCACCGACCGAGATCCTCGCCAACCGCTTTCAAGCCTGGCGCCAGCTTCTCAAGTCACTCATAGCCTACTTCCGCGAAATCCAGTCCTCCTACGACACGCGCGCGAAAGCAATCCATAAAGTCCAAGGCACGATAGCGGGTATAGCTCACCCGTCAGTCTTCATCACAGACCATAGGCTGGGTGAAGCGACGAGGATACTAGAGGACTACCACAAGCACGCCATAACCGAAGCGAACAAGAGTCGCGATATCGAGAATGATGTCATTGGCGCGTTGACAGGTCTGCGCAGCGATCTGGGACAGAAGATCAAGGAAATCAAGGGGTTGAGCGGGGACTTCAAGAACAGTGTGGAGAAGGAGAAGGAGAGCACGAGGCGGGCTGTGGATGCGTATCAGGAGGCGCTGCAGCATGCGAACCATGAGGATGGGGCAAGCGTGGGGAAGAATGATCCGTTTGTTGTGAGACTTGGGGTGGACAGGGCGGTGGAGAAGCAGATCGATGAGGAGAACTATTTGCATCGGGTAAGTCGTTGTGATGTAGGATTCTATGTGCGCAACTGCTGACTACAAGCAGGCCTACCTAAACCTCGAAAGCTCCGGTCGGGAACTGGAGTCCATCGTTGTGGGCGAAATTCAGAAAGCCTACAATGCTCTCGCGGGCATCCTGAAGCGCGAAGGTGACGATGCGTATCACGTCGTAGAGACTCTCCGCAGCGGACCCATTTCAATGCCGAAAGATCAGGAGTGGTCCTCATTCGTGCACGCCGAACCGCACTTCGTCCCAGCCGACACGCCCGTTCGTCGCGTCGAAGACATCACCTACCCAGGCAAGGACAACCCAGTCGCAGCCGAGATCCGCGCCGGAATGCTGGAGCGCAAGAGCAAGTACCTCAAATCCTACACGCCAGGATGGTACGTCCTATCGCCCACACATCTACACGAGTTCAAGTCGGCAGACAAGATCTACACCCAACCACCAGTGATGTCGCTCTTCCTCGGCGACCAACGTCTCGGCTCACACTCCGAAGCCGGCTCCTCGAGTCAGAAATTCATGCTCAAGGGCAAGCAAGCCGGCGGCGCCCATCGCGGCCATAGCTGGGTCTTCCGCGCCGAAAGCCATGACACGATGGTCGCGTGGTACAACGACATCAAGACCCTCACCGAATCCTCAGGCGAAGAGCGCACCGCGTTCGTACGCCAGCACGCTAGAAGCGTGAGCGGCAACAGCGAGCGACCGCGGAGTATCTCGAGTGATGGTCTAGAGGAGGATGAAGCGGATGCTGTGCCTTTCACCGCCGACGCGGCAAGTCTAGCTGAGCAACACCCGGTTGAGTCGAGGCCCGTGAGGCCGATGCCAGGTGAGTGAGTGCTGGCCCTTTTTATTGCGTATATCCTCATACTGTAAGTGTAGGCTGATGAATGTGTGTCTTGCGTGAATAGGCGGCAGGTTTCCATCGGATCTGAATATCCATCGTAGTGGGGCTATGAGCCCTTCGAGCGAAGCGGACTCGGATGATAGAGATGTTGTTGCTGCTGCTGCGACTCTACCTGGGCACCCGCAGGAGCACTCGAGGGCTCTGCCTGCAGATGATCCATACCGGCTGCAAGGCGTTGCTTCTGGAAGTCGCGTTGCTTCGAGAGAGTCCGAGGCGCCGCCGCCGGTATTCGGAAGCTCGCAGGGAAAGGAGAGAGAGAGGGCTACTGCTCCGGAGACGTACGCACCTACACAGGGCTACGCAGCACAGCAGCAGGCTTCGAAGTCTGCTGCGCCGTTCGGCGAGGCACGCCAGCCTCTCGCTCAGCCTCAGCAGCTACCGCAGCAGCACTTCCAGCCTCAGCAGCCCTCCAACAATAATGATTGGATCGCACCAGCTGCTTTAGGGGCTGGCGCTGGCGTCGTAGGCACAGAAGCGTACCGCCATCGCCAGGATGAGCCTGCGCCTCAGCCGATGGACCAGCAAGAGCATGCCGAGGCCTTCCCGTCGTCAGCCCAATCCGTTGAGGCTCAGCTGGCGCAACGCGAGGCAACACAAATAGCCGCTCCAGATGTGCCGACGCCTGCCACTGAGCAGCCACACGCCTCCAGCAATGGAGCTTTCGGCGCTGCAAATCTCGGAGCGGGTCCAGGTGCCGGCGCGATGACGGTCGAAGACTACCGCAAGCTGAGCGAGGACGCAGACATGACTAGTCGCAGTCCGCCCACCGCTGCGCTTCCTCTTGCTACTGAGCAGCAGCTACCCAGCCGCGCAGCAGAGCCTAGCATCGGCAATGGTGCCTCGTCCTCGTCGTCTGGCTTCGCTCTCGGTGGCTTGGAAGCTGAAGGCGCGCATGAGACTGGCGCGTTGTTCCCGAGGGTGATCCGGCATGATACTGATATAAGTGTCTCAAGGCTGCATATCCCGGGGGAGTTCCCGAAGAGAGGGTGAGTAGAGAAATAAGCAGGGCGCTGTGCTTTCAAGCTGAATTGATCGAGCCATAACGTTCGGGGCGGGTGGCGCTGCTTGTGTACGGTATACCCCGCTTGCGCGTTCGTTTCTAGGGCGATCGCCTGTCTGTAGTCCTGTATCATTGAATTCGCTCGTCATCGATATCTCATCCATCGTCTCGAGGCCACTACACCTGCACCTAGTTTCTCGTCTCTCGTCTCATCTGGCAGATCCCCTGCCCGTCCCCCTCCCCCTCGCCACCCCGCCTCTCACTCCTCGCGCCCCTCGCTCACTGCCCCTCCCTCGTCCAGCCATTCCACCTCCCCTGCTCGACAGCACAGACCCCGGCACACTACTGTACCTGCTATTCGCCTTACTACTAGTCGGCGGATTCTCAACAAAACTCGTGTCAGTCGTCAAGAACATCGCGTCGATCTCCGCGCCTGCTGCAGCCGTGCCATCGAGATTCTTAGTCCGATTATCGCGGAAGTGGGATGGATTTGGGGTGGGAGGCGCGCGGGCGAAGGATGCGGGGATGGGAGCCTAACCTGCCATGAGTCTCTGGCTTCTCGGTCAGACTGGGATGAAGGGGCAGCATACCTCAGGAAAGTCCACGCAGAAAGCACTCATGTTCAGCCCGTACAGGAATGCGCCGAAGCACTCGTTGAAGCGTCCGATGCTTTCATTAAGTAGTTGGAGGTGCATGAAGTTTGCTTCCAAGTCGGCCATACTGTCTGAGAGCTCGGCGAAAGCGGGCTCGAGCGCTGTGAGGGGGTTTGCGGTGGAGACGTGCGAGGTCGAGGGCGTTGTTTGGGAGGCGCGGAGGGAAGTGCGGGATGGTGGGCGCAGAGGAGTTGTGGGGCGGGCGGGAGGATTATTTGCTGAGGGAGGGGCGGTGGAAGGGGTGGCCATCGTGGCGGTGATGTGTCTCGAGTTAACATGTGGGATTGATACACTTCCACGAAGTGCATCGTGTTTCATGCACGCGACTCGACGCGACAATTACCCCACGTCGGATGTCTCACAACCACGTGGTTCGGCGGCTACCGGCGGTAGCCGAACCTTAGCAATGCTTATCCAGCTCACGTTGCCAGGCGAGGTTGGTGACGAGACGATAGTGATCAGGTCTCATTTCTACTACGGGACCAGCGGCATGGTCACTGAGCTCGACATTGGAGATCACGGCGGTGAAGTATCCTAGGACACAAGATCAAGCCCAAGTAACGATCGGGCAGAAGAGATATCACCATTGGCGCATTGCATCCACGAGGGTGGCCGCGCGCAAGAGCTCGTATAAGCAGAGCACTCGAGGACAGCCATCGATCAGAAGCACAATCGCACAGCTGCATTTGGAGTCCGCGGTGGTCGTACCAGCGATACTGCTAGAGGTGGACAGGCAGAACGCAATGCATCACTCTTCTGACGCTGTGTGAGACCGCATGGGACCGCAACTTTTCTAAGAGATGCACGCTGCGTCTCGACAGCGGTCACCGTCAGTAGATTCACGCCACAATCAGCAATCATCTTCTCAAGGACAAAACCTGGGCGGGCCGGCGCATAGCGTGGCTGGCTATAACGAGACCGGCAACTTGCTGTATCCGCCAGCTGGCGGCAGCTCACCCTACCCTTCATTGTCTGCATCTTCGCAGCACCTGGGCTCGGTTAGACCGCGAGCTCATACATATGCGGAGTCTTCCATCATGCAGCACCAGCAAGCGGGCCAGCAGCAGGATGGGTACCGGAGTAGGACACCGGCGACGCCGGCACAGCAGAGTCAGTACCAGCATCCACAAGCTCAGAGAGCCGGACAGAGCTTTGTGCCCCCTCCGCCACCTCTCCAGCACCCTCAGCCTGTAGGGCAGCAAGGCCAGTTCATTCCGCCCCCTCCACCTCGGATGCCGACCAGTGCAGTGCAGCAACATGGCACTTGGATTCCCGGTCCTCCCAGTCAACCTCAGACGTACTGGAACGCTAACAGGCAGCCGACGTATCCGCCTCCTCAGATTCAAGCTCCGCGCGAGCAGAAGCCATACAACCCGGGAGCATACAGTGGGCAGTACATGACTGACTATGTTCCAAACTTCAACTTGGCCGAGGATCCCAATCGCCCATTAACGTCGGCGACATACGTCCCTGGAGGAGATACATTCGGACCTGGCGTGGGCATACCTGGACTGAATCTTTACAATGATCATCTGCAAGCACCAGTTGCTCGTCCCAATCTTCCGCAGCAGAATAGCTACAGAAATGGAGCGTCGGGTGACTTCAGTGCGGGCTACGACACGAACAGCTACCAGACACAGCGATCTTATGGAAATGACGGCCACACAAGTCAGCCCGACTACGGTCGCCCAACGGTGAACACTTACCATCAGACCCAGCCCACGCCACCACCACAGCCACAGGCACAGCCGCCTCCACTGCCATCGAACTACCCACCACCGACACCTACTTCCAGGCAGAAGACATTGATTCTGCCTGCCAAGGAAACCCAGGAACACTCGTCTCCAGCCCAGGAGTCAAGCAGAAACACTTTCAGTCATGTGCCGCCAAGTCAGCTGCAAAGCAGTGAGACATCAAGCAATCGCGAGCACTCGTCTTCTGGTGAGCACCCAGGAAGTCCATCCGATCAGCACTGGCCAAAAGAGCGTGTGGCTATCTGGCTTGCTGCACACAACTTCTCCCGCGAGTGGCAAGCAGCATTCGAGCATCTGCAAGTTCATGGTGCCCTGTTTCTCGACATTGGCAGACGAAGCGGTGTTGGCGGAAATCGCAACATCGGATTTATGCCACAGACTGTCTTGCCGCAGGTAGCTAGAGAGTGCACAGCAAATGGCGTCGTCTGGGACCAGGCAAAGGAGCGCGAGGAGGGCAAGCGCATCCGCAGGTTAATCAAGGATATTATCGCCACCGGTGGAGCTGCTAGCACGCCTGCCACTGCTGGTACGAGTAGTACGAGCACGGCTAGCTTGCCTTTCCGAGGTCATGCGCGGCGTGAGAGCAGCCAATTCGTACACAACACGAGTGCTGGGACCGAGGGTGGTGTGGAGAACAGTCCGAATTTATCGCGGCCGGAGAACAACCTTCAAGGGTCTACACCATCGACAGCTGGCGGTACAGGTGATGACTCGCCAGGCAGGACTATGCCTCCATCGATTGCGCAAAGGCGGTACTCTGGCCAGCGATCAGTCACGCTGGACTCGTACGGTCTCGCTGCGAACGAGACTGGACGTTCCGCTGCGTCTCAGTCAGCGCTCGCCTCGATCAGCGATGTGCCAAGACGACACTCGCCCAGCGCGTCTGCTGAGCTTTCTTCCGCCAACGGAACGAAGGGCTACTCGTACTCTCCATCACAAAGTCCCGGTCTGGCGAATGCACGACTTGTCGACAACAACGGGAGCAGCAGATACTATGGAGGTCATCTTCGCAGCGGCAGCTCCCAGAGCAATGTTCCCACCGTTCCTTCGAACCTTTCGCCTGGCCCAGGCAAGCAGAGTGCGACGCCTAGCAATCGCGACAGTGACAGCATGTTTGCAAAACCAATGCCACAGGATGCTTCTGCAAGACGGCATGGAACGGACGGCTACAGACCACAGCCGACTGATAGCAGTGTCCGCCAGCCCAGCCAGGAGACACCTGCTTCTGCCAAGGAGCATAGGGGTTTCTTGGAGAAGTTCAGACGCAAGAAGAAGGACGATATGCATCCGAGTCCAGACGAGGAACACTCACCTGCATCACCCCAAGCTACGCGACAAGCCCCTTACGGCAGAGCTGCGAACGCTTCATCCGATGTGAGCCTTGATAGACCGGCGAGTCGGAAGAGTGGACGTAACAGTATGGAGAGTAGCGAGGTGCCGCCCATGCCTATACGAGGTCGACCTACTGCTCGTGAAGACGACAAAAAGTTCATCTTTGTCACACCAGATGGCTGGAATTATCGTCTCATCGACATCACCGATCTTGAGACTGCTGATCAACTACGCACTGTCATCTGCTTCAACCTGGGCATACCGGACACATCCGAAGTCGAGATACATATGACTGGACCTGGGAAGACTGAGCATGACGAACCCCTGAACGACAAGTCACTCATGGATGCGGGCTCGCGGATAGCTGATCCCTCGGCAAGTCTCAAGCTGTTCGTTCAAGGACCGGATAGTCTGGGTCAGCCGCCGCAGAGTTCCGGTCTCGGCTTGCATATGGCTAGTAGTCCATTCGGACAGGCAGCATTTGGCAACAAGCCTATGGACGAGGCGACGTACGCTAGGTTGGAAAGAGGCATGACTTCGCCTACGACATCTACAATGCGATCTGGCGAAAGCACACTCGTGCCAGACAAGTTGCGGAACTTACAAAGCCTGCAGAAGGATATAGATACAGTCGATAGCGATGCTGCGAAAGTCGGCCACCAGGAAGATATGCTGCAGCATGATTTCGCATCACTGCCAGAAGCCGAAAGACTGGCATTACTCGAAGCCAAAGCTGAAGAGCACCGCAAGGAGACCGAACGCAAGCAGAAGGCCTACCTCGATCGAAGACGAAACCAGCTCTCCCATGAGGGTGGCAAGCGTGTTCATGACTTTGACAACCCGCGAAATTCACCATATGGGCCCAAGCGGCCACCGTCAGGCGAGACACAGGACCCAGACAGGAAGAGTGACATTCTTGTGCCCATGCGGAAAGCACCGCCTGTGCCTGAGCCAACCAGCACACTTGTCAAGGCGAATTCGCTTACCAAGAAGCAAGCTCCGAATGCTCGCACATCCTGGCCAGATCGCAAAGAAGAGCCTTGGAAGCGCATCTCGAGCGGCAGTATACCTGAGGAAGAAGGTAAGCGGCCTGCAAGTCGCGGTATCGGCGCTGCCCTCGCTGGTGCTGGCAAAGTTGGTGGTATGTTCGGCGTTCCTAACAGTGCACCGACCACGTCTTCCGGCCTGCAGAAGTCATCTACTGCGCCTGACTTGCTGGAGCATGCTCCCAATTCGACTGCAAGATCACTCGCAGGCGTGGACTTTAATCGACAGCTTTCCGGTCGACAGCAAAGTCCGAGCAGCCCTTTCACGATGTCGAAAGGTGGGCAGAGTTTCAAGATTCCAGAGTACGACGAGGTCGAGGAGAAAGACGAGGACACGCTGCGTGCTAGCCAGCAACGGCCTAATCTCACTTTGCGAACGCCTTCGAATGCAGCTCTTACCAAGGTCAAGCAGCAGGGTGCGCAACAGAGCTCTTCACGCAGTCCAGACGTCAGTCCAAGTACAGCACACCCGCCTGGTAAGCTCAATCGCTTGTCTAGTCGTAGAAGCTATGGGCCGAGCTTCCATCTACCGGACAAGCCTGTGCAATTTGCAACATCGCCTGCTATGGGCGCCGTGCCGGACGATTCGGACGAAGACTCGGATGATGGATTGTTCGCGATCCCATTGGCCAGTCAGAAGGCGAAAATGGCTGCTTCTAGGTCGAATGCCAAGGTGCAGCAGGTACTGGGCATCTCGCAGAGCGAGTCGCAAAGTGCTAGCAGGAGTCCGAGTAGACCTGATCTCAAGCTTAAGACGAGCAGAGCCCATGTCCAATTTGCTGCCAATCCTCCCCCGGAAGAGAAGCCGAATGATGCTATCGACATGGAACGACATGTACCTGCCTCAGCCGCTAGCACACAGTGGTCAGCCGAGTCTCCCGATGAGTCTTCTCGCTTCGGCCGGCGCGAGAGCTTCGCGTCAGATGTCTGGGCTAACCGTCCACCCGCTGAGGCACTTGTCGAGCACCTCGACGAGTTCTTCCCGAACGTCGATCTCGATCAGCCAATGGTTGATCCGGACGAGAACAGCGAAAGTGCTACGGCGACGGAGAAGAGCTTGCTATCAGCTAAGAGCTCGAATGCAGACCTCGGCTCCTCCATCAGTCGTAGCATCACGCCACTGTCAAGTGCGGATGAGAATGATACTCTCGGTAGTAATGAGAGTACGCTCAAGCGCTCTGATCAGTTGCCATCTGTCGCAGTGCGCAATGTGCGCAAGTCGGGCGGCTTGGGCAGGACGAAGAGCATCCGTGAAGTGGTCAAAGGCGCCTACCAGATGGAAGGCCGACAGCAGCAAGTCTCGACCTCTTCCTACGCCTCGAGCCGAGCCAGCAACGGCGCACCGGCGGTTAATCCCCTACTCAACCGCGTCAGCACTCTCCGAGCAGGCGGGAGTGATATTGTCCGCCGCAAGAGCACCAAAATGTTCGGCGCCCGCATCGAGCAGGTCAAGCCGTCCCGTGGCAGCCGGCTGATAAGCCTTGAGACCATCCCCCAAGACACCCTTCCTCCCTCATCAGTACAGCACATGAAGCAACAGCACCCCGAGCGCCAGCCCACTTTCAAATGGATGCGCGGTCAGCTCATCGGCAAAGGCACCTTCGGCCGTGTCTACCTTGGCATGAACACCACGACTGGTGAGCTTCTCGCAGTGAAACAGGTCGAAGTAAATCCCAAAGCCCAGAACGCCGACCCAGCCAAGATCCGCGATATGGTGAAAGCTCTTGACCTGGAAATCGACACGATGCAGCACTTGGACCACGTGAACATCGTCCAATACCTCGGCTGCGAGAAAAAGGAATTCAGCATCTCCATCTTCCTCGAGTACATCTCCGGTGGCAGCGTCGGCTCCTGTCTACGCAAGCACGGTAAATTCGAAGAATCTGTCGTCTCCTCTTTAACCCGCCAAACGCTTTGCGGACTAGCCTATCTCCACGGCCAGGGGATCTTGCACAGAGATCTGAAGTCCGACAACATACTGCTAGATCTCGACGGCACGTGCAAGATCTCCGATCTCGGCATCTCGAAACGCAGCGCAGACCCGTATATCAACGACGCCTCAAACAGCATGCAAGGCTCCGTCTTCTGGATGGCGCCGGAAGTCATTCGCGCCACGCAGAGCCAGGCGCACATGGTCGGTGCGGCGCCAGAGACGCTGCTGAACCAGGGCTACAGCGCGAAAGTGGATATCTGGAGTCTCGGCTGCGTGGTACTAGAGATGTTCGCTGGCCGCAGGCCGTGGTCGAAGGAAGAGGCAATCGGTGCAATCTACAAGCTTGGCTCGTTGAACCAGGCGCCGCCGATTCCCGACGACGTTTCGACTGTCGTCGGGCCCGGGGCGCTGAGCTTCATGTACGATTGCTTCACCATGTACGTCCCCTTCCCTTGCCTTGCCAGACTCTTTCTCCCCCGTCCCCCCGCCCCTACTGACTTCCTTCGCAGTGATCCTGCCGAACGCCCCACGGCCGAGACCCTGCTCCGCGCTCCCTTCACGCAGCCAAATCACCACTACAATTTCCTCGACACGGCGCTGTATGCGAAGATCCGCGGGGCGTTCTAGGTGCTCGCCTCGCGCGCTGACTCGCACAACACGCTGCCGGAACTAATCTTGGATCCTGGGACGCTTGGGTGGGGATCAAGGGTGCCGGGGGAAGCGGAACGAAGAGGGAGAAGGTACGAGAGAGGGTGTGAGATGGCGAGTCAGGAGTTGGAACTTGGGGCGAGGGTCGGGTGGGTGCCGGAGTTGCCTGTGCTTGCAGGCTCTGGAACTTAGGAGGACTTGGAGGCTGTGAGAGCATTGGCGCTCAGCCCGCCTGCTGTTGGGAGGCTCAGAGCTGACGACAGGAGGGCAAAGTGGAGCTGGGAGAGCTGAGATGATCAATCGATCAATGCCTTTGTTGTTGAGCGCGGACGGATTAATGGCGACGGGAAGGCTTGTGCAGGCCGACATGGCTTACGCATTGTTCGAGACGGGGATGTAGCTTTAGCGACGGCGTTATGCCAGCGATGGATTTTCACGGCACGTACGACGACAGGGACGCGAGTGTACGACAGACGGACGGACGGCTGCTAGGAACGAAGTAACTTGCTCAGGGATTCGATTCCTACACCTACTTCTCTCCACCTATCCCAATGCCTAGTCTGCTCTCCTCTACCCACCTATTTTGTACACACTCCCCGCCTCCTCTCCTCACCCTCAGCCCGTCCTAAGCGAACAACATCTTCCTCGGATCCTCAATCATCTCCTTGATCTTCACCAAGAACGTCACCGCCTCCCGTCCATCCAACAACCGATGATCGTACGTCAGCGCCAGATACATCATAGGTCTGATGACAATCTCGCCCTTCACCACAACAGGCTTGTCCTTGATAGCGTGGAGACCTAGCACGGCGGTTTGGGGGAGATTGATGATGGGGGTTCCCATTAGCGAGCCAAAGACGCCGCCGTTGGAGATGGTGAAGGTGCCGCCGGCCATGTCTTCGATTGTGAGTTTAGAGTCGCGGGCCTGTTGTCACGGGTGTTAGTATGTCTGCGCTGGGCCTAGTAGCTTACGGGCATGAGAGAAAGCGGGGGCGCCTTACCTTCTTGCCCAGATTCGCGATCTCCCTCTCAATGCCAACCATATCCAGTTGCTCCGCGTTCCGGACGATAGGAGTAACAAGCCCTTTCTCCGTCGCCACCGCAATACTTATATCCACATAATCCCTATACACAATCGTATCCCCACTGCCCTCTCCCTCAATACTAGCATTCACAGCTGGAATCTCCTTCATGGCCAGTATCGCAGCTTTGCTAAACGCGCTCATGAAACCGAGCTTCACGCCAGTCTTCTTGAGGATCTCATCCTTGTACAACGAGCGCATGTTCATCAGTGCGCTCATGTCGACTTCGTTGAACGTTGTGAGGGATGCGGCGGTGTTCTGAGATTGCTTTAGGCGTTCGGCGATGCGGAGGCGCATGCGGTTCATCTTTACACGCCGTTCTTCGCGGGCTCCGGGGGCGGCGGGTTTGGGAGATTCGGAGGTGGAGGGTTTTGGCGACGGTGCTGGTTTGGGGGCGGGTTTCGAGACTTCTTGGGCAGGTTTGGGCGCGGGTTTCGAGGGCTCGGGGGTGGACTCCTGCTTTGGGGGTGGGCTGGACTTTGCCTGCTCTGTCTGGCCTTGCGGTTGGGATGACGTTTCTTGCGCGCTCGAGGCTGGGGAGTCGGGCTCGCTCTTTGCTTTCTGGGCGCCGCCTTCGGGTGCTGGGCCGCCTGTCTCGAGCTTGACGAGGTCTTGACCGACTGTTACCGTGTCCTCCTCGTTCGCGAGGAACTCCTTGATCGTGCCTGCCGCTGGGGCGTTGACGGCGACATCGATCTTGTCCGTCTCGATCGTGGCGATCTCCTCGTCCAGCTCTACGTAGTCGCCAACTTGCTTCGAGAATTGCTTGAGGGTACCTTCCGAGATGGACTCTGCCATTTCTGGCACTTTGACGATCTGCTCATCTGTGCTCTACGTTAGCTTCAAACTTGGCAATTGTGGCTTCACAATCAGCTCTACCATTGAAGCGGCGTGTCAGGCTGAATGGCCTTGTTTGATATGCTGGCGAGCTTTGTCTGTCCAAGGTTTAGTCCACGAGCTCAGATCTGCCTCATCTCGCGCACACTCACTGCGACTCTAGGGCGGTGTATGAGGTCCTCCATGTTCTTGACGCGTAGGCGATCCCTCGGGTACTGCTGACAGGTATCGACGTCCTAGCTAGCGGTAATGAGCGGAGGAGAGGTTGCTGGGTAGCCAACCGGCGGAGGCATTGCGTGCGCATGCTGGGATGGAAGGTGGCGCACAGCCGGACGTAGGACCTCTCAGCTCCCACTATGCTCTAGATATTGCCGCAAAGGCTTGAGAGAGAGCTGAAGCAGGAAGGTACCGTTCAAAAGCTGTGTTTGTACATCCATTGCACCTGCCCTGTTCCCAATAGCTGGCTGGAGCTCCTCCGAGTCGGCCCGAAGATCCCGAGTCAGGTCCGCGATGCTTGCAGTACACCACGACCTCACTTCATTAGACCACCACTGGGCTCTAATACCACCGCTGTAGGCTGTCTCGTCACCGCCTCCCTCTGGCCGCGTGCCCTCCCTTCTGTCACCATGTCCGCCAAAACTCAAGTCCTGTACATGCCCTCCCCTCCACCCCTCCTCTATCACTCCCCACTAACACCTCCCTCCCACGCAGCTCCCTCTACCGCCGCTCTCTCAAGCTCTCTCTCGATTGGGCCGTACACCGCTACATCTGGCGCGGCCAAGCCCTGTACATCCGCTCGCTCTTCGAAGCAAACCGCCATGTCAGCGAGCCGCGGCAGCAACGCGTGCGTAGCCCCACCCTAATCCCACGATCGCGATGCTGCGAGCGCGAGGACCTGCAATACGAGACGATGCGATAAGGGAGACACAGGGATAGCATTGCTGACAGGCAGGATGTGTAGGCGATCATGAACGAGGCGATGGATTTGCTAGAGAAGTGGAAACACCCCGACCCCTACAGACCGCCTACCGCACCGGGTGGCAGCAAGTACGAGAGGAATCTGGTGGCGCCGATACTGGACCGTGAGTACAGTGCCAACATACCAAGCAACATGGCAGCGTGCTGACAGGACATGCAGCGCCTCCACCAATGCATCTTTGAGTGTCTGTGATGGGTTTACGGCGTTTTGAAGGGACTGTACATACGAATCAAAACTACACAAACACTTCATGCGTAGGAGCAGCTTCCGCCGCATGCCCTCCTCCCAGAGTCACGGGCGACGCGGGCGACATCATCTACCCTGAGCTCGCGATTGCGCGGAGTGATAGACATGTCAAGATTGAAGCGCAGCACTTCTGCATTTGCTCTGATCTCCTGCTACAGAGTGTGCATACATCCTCTCGGCACTCGTACTATACAACATGGAGCTCTACTGTTACAAGCCACGCTCACTTCCCAGCCTTGATCGTCCTCCCACCCCTACCCTCGACTTTCTCCCTTAGTCCCTCCAGCACTCTCCTTCGCCTCGCATCCTTAGCCCTCCAAGCACCAATCTCAGCATCATTGACATCAGCCATCTTCTTCCTCGCACTGCCATTCACACTACCTCGTCCATTGACACTACCTCTAAGACTATCTCTGAGGTATCTCGACCCGCCAAAAGCACCACTCATACCCAGCCTATCAGCCCCGGCAACCTGACTCCTCCGGAGCGGCGGGGTAGAGTGAGTCGACGCGCCGAGCTTGGTGCCACCCAGCGCGGATGCGAGGTCGTCTTCATAGTTGTCCTCAAGCTTGAGAGCAGATACGCCTCCCGGCAGCCGGCGGATGCGCGACTCCAAGACGTCAATATCCCCGCTCCGCTGCTCAATCATGGCCGTCATCTTCAGCACCGTGCGCTCCACAGCCTCGACTGTAGGCGTCTTGCTCGATGCGCCCTTGCCAGCCTGCGCCGGCACAGCAGCCAGATCAGCGCGGAGTAAGCTGAGCGCTTCTTCGGCTTCGGAAAGCAGAGTCTGGGCACGCTGCACCGAGGAGCGAAGCGCGGATTGCTGCGCCCGGAGCTCAGGAGGGAGCGGAGCGTTGTGCTGAGCTGCTTGCTGCGCGGGGGAGGAGAGGGAGGAGAGCTGCGTGCGGAAATGAGAAGTCTTACTTCTCAGACCGTGCAACTCAGAAACGGAGTCTTGTAATTCGGAGATCTTGCCCGACACGTCCTCGAGTCTGTTGATCTCTAGCTCGGCGTCGAGAGAGCCGATGAGGGAGTGTAGTTGCGTGGTTTCAGAGAAGAGCCAGCCATCTTCGTCGTCGAGATCTTCTCGCTCGCGGGAGCCGGGGCGAGCTTGGGAGTGTGCTGCTACGAACGATTGCAGAGATCGGGCGTTCAGGCCAAGGGTGTCGATCATACTATTCACGTCTCGATACACCTTCTCCATCTGTCCTGCTATGCCCGGCTTCTCATCGCCGGCCGTGGCGTACTCTCTATGAGCGACGAAATCGGGGATCTCGCTGCTGGGTTCTATGGGCGCGTTGAGGATGTCCTGGATCCTCGCATCGGCTTCGTCTTCAAGATCCACGGGTTCAGGAGCTGGTTGAGGCGTTGGTGCGTTTTGGCGGGAGGAAGGGCGCTCGACGGGTTTGGAATGCGGGACAGAGATGCGGCCAAACGAGGGGTTGTTGAGGGCTGGTGAGGGCCGGGGAGGTTGGGCCTGGGGTTGAGGCTTGCGAACTGGGCTCGGAGATTTGTGCGCGCGGTTGGGCGGAGGGAAGCTCAGGTTGGGTGGAAGGCCAGCAGGGGTATATGAGGGCTTCTTGGCGGTTTCGGGTGTGTAGGAGTCTTGCTGAGGTTGGCGTTTTGGACTGGCTGGAGC